>PVJX010013460.1:0-47417 GCA_004027295.1 Dolichotis patagonum | reverse complement strand
TACCTTTCTCTGAAGCCCGCAGTTCACTCAGGCCAATACCTAACCACCCATCTTTGTCATGTTTTCTATCATGTCATACCTTCCCAGATGGCTTGTAAACCACTTCCATTTAAAAGTTCCTTTGAGACAAATTCTCATTCAATAAAACAATACCATGGGCAGGTGGGGAGGAAGGGTAAACATTCTAGTTTTATAAATACAGAAGCCAAGACTCAGAGCCATGAAGGGATTTTTTTTTTTTTTTTTAACTCATGACCTGCCACTTGCCAGGCAGGCACTGTGTCACTAAACTACATCCCCGGCCCCTGCCATGAAGGGATTTGCCCCTGGCCTGAGAGATGCGTTGAGTATTTGTTACTACAATGCACAGAGACACACAGCATGAGAAACTCCACTGATTATTTCAGTCTTCCCCACGAGCTTGTGGATACACTTTATCCACATCAAGTAGGATGTGAAGACGTGGTGGGGTAAATTTACTGAGACGTACACATGTACCATGAGGTAGGCTGCCTTAATCTACGGCCTGTCTGACTTTTGGGGCCATCCTTGTATAACCATCATAAACACTGGCACTGGTATCTTTACCAGAAAGTCAGTCCCTTGCTTCTTCTATTTCTTCTACTGTCTCCAGTTTACAAAGCTATGTAATTTAACCTCTTAATTACAAATTTTGGTACTTATAAAACAGGGCTGCAGAAATTTATTTAATAATATATTTAACAATTTAATTTATTTAACAATATATTTAAGTGAAGGAATGAAGTAAATGTCTCAGTGGTTTCAAGCCTGACCTTGTTTACCTTGTATGTATGCTGCTACTTTGCAGCAAGATAAATTAAACTCTGTGGTTTTTGTAATTAGCCTTTCATTCCTTTCATTCCTTTCTTAACCAGACAGAAAAAGGCCATGATCTTTTCTGGTTAAAATATTTTTTTAAAAGCTCCAGATTCACGCTTGCATGCACGCGCACACACATACACACACACTTTAAGGCTGTGTTATATGGCTCTAACTAGAATAAAAATAAAAGTCATAACCACTGTATTGGAATATATGGAGTATGATTAAAAAAATATGGTGAATGCTGCTGACAAGTACCATCCGATGGAAAGACAAGGAACTTCAATTTGAGAAGCACCATATCAAACTATAGTAACAGCATGTGACAAGTTCCAGTTTGTTTGGTGCACTCAGAGGGTTGTGGGCTATAATTGAGAGAACATGTACCTTCATTTATTCATTGAGACAGGGGCTTGTTATGTAGTCCAGGCTGGCCATGAACTCACTAGGTAGCCCAGAATGGCCTTGAATTCAAGGCAATCCTTCTGCCTCAGCCTCCCAACTGTGGGATTATAGGCATATACCATCATGCCTGGTCCAAGAACACATGTTTAAAAGTATAGCATAGATCACAGACTGTTAAGAATGGATTAACACTGAAATTTTGTCAATGTCTTTGGAGTTGCATGATGGTACCACTTCCAAGTTCTGCTTTTTTTTTAAAGACAGGGTCTAGCTATGTACTTCAGGCTGGCTTTGAACTCACTATGTAGCCCAGACTGGGCTCAAACTTGCAACAATCCTCCTGCCCCAGGCTGCCAAATGCTGGGTTTACAGGCGTGTATCACTATGTTCAGCTACAGTCCAGCCTTCTAAGAAATGCCATCATGGGAGATGAAACTTAGGTCTATAGTTATGATCCTGAAGCCAAGCTTCAGACAAAGAGAAGGAAGGTATGTGAAAAGAATTACAATGTGTTATGCAAGTGTACTAACTCCTGGCCAGGTATAATGGCTCACACCTCACTGTAAGTTCAACGTCGATCTGGGCTACATAGTAAGAATAAGGCCAGCCTGAACTGCACAGGAAAACCCTGTTTCAAAAGAAAAGAAAAGAAAAGAAAAGAAAAGAAAAGAAAAGAAAAGAAAAGAAAAGAAAAGAAAAAAGAAAAGAAAACTACTCCCCTCAATGAATGTAACCATTATGTATTGCAAACATACTAATGAAAATAAAAATTACATTTAAAAAGTTTACCCATCAATCAAGATCCTACACGAAGGTCTTACAGATTTGTGTTTTTTTAACCATAATGAAATTGAGTGAGCTTAGTTTGTACCCAGAACACTATGGTTGAACTCTGAATATCATAAGAGCTTTTTAGAGCCTTTAAGAAATGGTGTGCATGCAAACCCTCAAGTTAAGACAAGCTTGGAGTGAAGTACTTCAAGCCCTGAAAGAAAACAACTTTCAACGCAGACTGATGCACCCAGAAAAACTATCTTTCAAATCTAGTGGAGAAACAAGATACTTCCACGACAAAGAACAACTGAAGAAATTCATGTCCACCAAACCAACCCTAGAAAGAGTACTGAAGGACATACTAGATAAGAAACAAAAATGACCACAATCTTCAAAACAACAACAGAAAGAAACTACCAGGCAGGGAAAGCCATTAAACAAGGGGGAAAAGCAGAAAACCAACAGCAGGAACATAACATGACAAAGTACATATCAGTTATATCTATCAATGTAAATGGCCTGAATTCATCTATTAAAAAGAAATACATTGACAGAATGGATCAAGAAACAGGATCCCACAATATGTTGTATACAAGAAACACATCTGACTCAAAAGGAAACTCATAGACTAAAAGTCAAAGGATGGAAAACAATCTATCATGCAACAGGAACCCATAAAAAAGCAGGGGTAGCTATTCTGTTAGAAGACAATGTGAACTTCAAACCTAAAATGATTAAAAGAGATAAAGAAGGCCACTACATACTTGTAAATGGAAAACTACAAGAGAAAGAACTAACAATTATAAATATATATGCACCAAATACTGGAGCACCTGACTATGTAAGACAAATACTAATGGACATGAAAAACCAAATACACAAGAACACAATTGTAGTAGGTGACCTTAATACCCCATTGTCACAAAGAGATAGATCAACTAGACAAAAAGTCAGTGAAGAAATAACAGAACTGAAACAAATCTGTGAGCAAATGGACTTAAAAGATGTTTAGAGTGTTCCACCCAACCACATCAGAATATACATTCTTCTCAACTGCACATGGGACATTCTCCAACATAGACCATATATTAACCCATAAAACATTCTTAAGTAAATGCAAAGGTATTGAAATTATCCCATGCATATTATCTGACCATAGTGCACTGAAATTGGAAATTAATGGTAAAGAAATTGCCAAACCTGCATAAATACATGGGAATTAAATAACCTTTTGAATACTCAGTGAGTTACAGGTGAAATTAAAGAAGAAATTAAGCAATACCTACAATTCAATGAAAATGCAGATACAACATATAGAAACCTGTGGGACGCACTGAAAGCTGTCCTAGGAGGGAAATATATAGCAATAAATTGTCATATCAAGAAAACAGAATAAACACAAATAAACAACCTAATGCTACATCTCAAGCTTCTAGAAAAAGAAGAGCAAGTCAAACCCAAAGCCCATAGAAGACAGGAAATTGTAAAGATCACAGCAGAAATTAATGCAATTGAGACTAAAAAAAAATACAAAGAATTAATGAATCAAAGAGCTGGTTTTTTGAGAGAATAGACAAAACTGATAAACCTCTAGCCAACCTTATCAAGAAAAACTCAGCCTTATCAAGAAAATCTCAACCTTATCAAGAAAAAACTCAAATTCACACAATAAGGACTAAAAAGAGAGAAATTACTATAGATCCCATGGAAATTCAAAAGATCATGAATACCTACTTTGAAAATCTCTACTCACATAGGGTGGAAAACATAGAGGAAATGGACAGATTTCTAGAAACATATAAACTACCAGAACTCAACCAAGAAGATATACCAATTTTGAATAACCCAGTATCAGCTATTGAAATGGAAAATGTGATTAAAAACTTACCAACAAAGAAAAGCCCCGGTCCTGATGGATTCATGGTTGAATTCTACGAGAAACTTAGAGAAGATTTGATGCCAATACTCCTTAAACTATTAAATGAAATTGAAAGGGAAGCAATCTTCCTTAACTCATTCCAGGAGAGAAGTACTACTTTGATACCAAAACTAGAGAAAGACACAACCAAAAAGGAGAACTATAGGCCAATCTCACTAATGAACACTGATGCAAAGATTCTCAATAAAATACTGGCGAACAGAATGCAGCAAATCATCAAGAAGATTATACATCATAACCAAGTGGGATTTATCCCAGGAATGCAGGGATGGTTTAACATACACAAATCAGTAAATATAATACACCACATCAACAGAGCCAAAGACAAAAATCTCATGATCATCTCAATAGATGCAGTAAAAGCTTTGGATAAAGTACAACACTTGTTCATGATAAAAAATCCTACAGAAACTCAGAATAGATGGTAGATACCTCAATCTGATAAAGACTATCTATGACAAACCAACAGCCAACATACTAAATGGACAAAAACTGAAAGCCTTCATTCTGAAATCAGGAACAAGACAAGGATGTTCACTATTACCATTCCTATTCACTATAGTTCTGGAATTATTAGCCAGAGCAATCAGGCAAGAGAGAGATAAAAGGAATAAAGATAGGAAAGGAAGAAGTTAAACTATCATTATTTGATGATGAAATTATACTCTATATAGAAGACCCAAAAAACTCCATTAAAAGACTACTAAAGGTAATAAACAAATTCAGCAGTGTAGCTGGATACAAAGTCAACATTCAAAAATTGATAGCATTCCTGTACACAAAAACTCACTGAGAGAGAAATTATGGAAACATCACCTTTCACAAATTATGGAAACATTGCCTTTCACAATAGCATCTAAAAAAGAGAAATACTTAGGAATCAACCTAACTAAGAATATAAAAGACCTATATGCTGAAAATCATACTACACTAAAAAAGCAGACTGAGGAAGATATTAGAAAATGGAAGGATATTCCTTACTTTTGGTTAAGAAGAACCAACATTGTGAAAATGACCATACTCCCAAAACTGTTATACAGATGTAATGCAATTCCAATCAAAATTCCATAAACATACCTTACAGATCTAGAGAAAACACTCCTAAAATTCATTTGGAAACAGAAGAAACCTAGAATAGCAAAGGCAATTCTGGGCAACAAAGGCAAGGCAGGAAGCATCTCAATTCCTGATTTGAAACTATACTACAAAGCTACTGTGATAAAATCAGCATGGTACTGGCAAAGAAATAGACCTGAGGATCAATGGACCAGATTAGAAGATGCAAATACAACTACAACCACCTGATATCTGACTAAGGGGCTAATATGGAAGAAGGATAGCCTCTTTAATAAATGGTGTTGGAAAAATTGGCTCTCCACATGCCAAAGACTGAAACCAGACCCATGCCTATCACCATGCACTAAAGTCAAAATGGATCAAAGATCTAAATATTAAAACAGAAACACTAAATCTACTGGAAGACAAGGTAGATAGAAATCTTGGAGATACAGGGATAGGCAGAGAATTCATGAACAAAATGCAAACTGCACAGGAAATATTTCAAAGAATCAACAACAGGGATCTCATATTATTAAAGTTTTTGCACTTCAAAAGAAATCACCAACAAAGTGAAAAGAAAACCCACAGAATGGGAAAGAATTTTGGCCAGCAACCCCTCAGATAAAGGACTTATATCCAGAACATATAAAGAACTGAAAAATATCAAGCCCCCCAAATTCAAAGACCCTCTCCAAAAATGGGCATCTGAGATGAACACACATTTCTCAGATGAAGATATACAAATGTCAAATAAATACATGAAGAAATGTTCATCATCACTGGTCATTCGAGAAATGCAAATTAAAACAGCATTGAGGTTTCATCTCACTGAGGTTTCTCAGAAAGAATAGCTGCCATCAAGAAATCAACATCTCATTGAGGTTTCTCAGACAGAATAGCTGCCATCAAGAATCAACCAGTAAGAAATGTTGGCAAGGCTGCGGGGAAAAAGGAACACTGCTCCACTGTTGGTGGGAGTGTAGACTGGTGCAGCCAGAGTAGAAATCATCATTGAGATTCCTCAAAACACTAGGATTGGAAGTTCCATTCAATCCGGCTATTCCTCTCCTGGGTATTTTCCCAGAAAAACTGAATAGGTCATGTCTCAGTGATATATGTGCACCCATGTTTATAGTTGCACAATTTATAATAGCTCAATCTTGGAAACAACCAAAATGTCCATCAACTGCAGAGTGGATGAAAAAGATGTGGTATTTTTATACAATGGAATATTAATCAGCTATAAAAAAGGATGATCTTGAGGTTTTTATAGATAAATGGAGGCAACTTGAGATTATCCTCATAAATGAAATAAATCAGACTCATATTTGTAAATATCACATTGTCTCTCTAATGTAAAAAATATTAAAAACTGAAAGAGTAATAAGATCCAAAATATATAATAGATTTTGTAATAATGAAAGGTAAGGAAAATGCTCTAAAGGATATAACTGTATGTATGTTTAAGTGTATAACATAGATAACCATACTACTAAGTTTTTGTTGTTTTATTGAACAGAATGATTTGTACTGTCACTGACTGTCCACTTTTCATGCTTTGGTTCTGTAACTTGAACAACTTCTAAGATAACAATATGTAATTTATCACTAGTGATTTCTTAAGTTTTTTTTTGAAATTCTGTAATATTTCTACCTTTTTTGTTTTGCTTTTTTCTCTAAAAAAAAAAAAAAGGAAATGGCACGCATAGAAAACATCCTGAGAAATGGGCAAACAGTTTCTCCCTCCACCACGACAGAGCATCACATCACACATTTCTTCTGTGAAATAACATTATGCGTGTCCTAATCCACCTTACTCACTGGAGCTGGCAATATGTGACTTCCAGCTCTTCCCAAAGTCATGAGCGACCACGAGAGGTAGATGTCGCAAACATCTCAGGACATCAAAGCAGCCATGACAGCGCAATGGCAGATGCTCACAAAAGGAACTTCCAGCATTGCTCTGAACAGTGGCAAGGACAGTAGGATGCATGCGTTTGAAGCCAAGGCAAGTGTTTTGAGGGGCATTAATGGCACTGCGACTTTTACTGTAAATTTTTTAAAAATCTAAACATTCATTGTACTTTTTGACTATAATGCACATCATTTTACAGAACTGAGGGAGAAATAGCAATACTTTTGTCTAGCAGAAAAGTTTTGACAACATTTTATACTCTCTCTTCAATGTAAGCGCCACAGAGGATCCACTATTAATACAATCACAGTGATACATAGAAATATTTATTTCTCCAAAATCTACCCATCTGGGGCCTGAACCTGCAGAGGCTCTTCCATGCTGGTGAGCTTCCCAGTGTCCAATTCTAGGATATGCTGTTGTCCTCTCAACTTGTCCAGCCTTAGAGGCTGCAGGTGGCTAAAACTCCACCTTCTCAGTATGGGTTACAATCTTTGGCTTTCTTCAAGCTGTTTGGTTAAGACAAAGTCAAAACAAAAGAGTTTTAGTAGTGGAAAAAAATTGGACAATTTATTTTTCAATTGAAGACTCTGAGCCCAGAAAAATCCAAATGGAAGAGAATATTGTCTAAGGTTAATTAACTGTTTAATTTTCCTTATCTTCTGGAATCCTTCATCATTTTGGGTCAGTTGTGTCTTTTGCCTGAAAAGACAGCATGGTAGTCCTGAAAGAATTAAAATCATCATACCACAGAGATATACCAACACCAATGTTCATGGTGTTGCAGTTTGTAATAGCTGTCTTGGAAACAGAACGGCCCAAATGTCCATCAACTGGTGAATGAATAAAGATGTAGTTTTTTTTTTTTTAAATACGATGGAATACTACTCAGCCATACAGAAGGATAGGTCTGAGACATTTCTAGCTAAATGGATGCACCCCAAGACCACAGTCTTAAGTGAAATAAGTTGGACACACATGTAAATACTGCATGCTTTCTCTGGTGTGAGAAATTGAAAGTGTAAATGAAAACCAAAATGTGTAACATAATTGGGAAATGGGAAGAAAATATTCAAATGAGAAGGGGAACAAGGTGGCAGGGGGGAATAGAAGGGAAAAATGGAAACAAACTTTTGTAAATAAGGAGGGGAAGAGGAGCTGAGGGGAGGGGAAGAGAAAGGGAAGAGACTATGCAAGGCATACTATGTACAGGTACAAATTCGCTATGATGATTGCTATCACTGTATATATCTAAAATGCACCAAGAAAATATTTAAAATGGGAAAAAATCCAATCAGTTATTTTTTTAAAAAATGGAACTACCAGCAAAATGCCTTCCAGAGTGTGATAAACTTCCACTGTGCTAAGGTCACCTGAAGAGAAGAGCAAGCATACTGGAATGGAAAGTGGTAGAAAAAAATAAACCCCGCATGCTCTTACGTCTCCCAGCATTGCCACTGGACGGGGTGAGGCGAGCAGGTGTCATTACTCCTGTATTCTGAGAGACAAAGAAAGAGGCTGACAGCTACCTGATGTCAGCCCTGGAGTTTTTAACCTTGTAGGGTCAGCTGTTCAGTCTGTCACTCAACGTTACTGGACAATGCCTTTGTGTAGAAACTGGGTCACAGCAAATGCAAAGAGGTAGGTAGTGAATGAGACAAGCTTATCTGTCCACTCTCAGGAAATGCCTGCTCATTCATATTTATGCCATCCATGTCAGCCTCACACCTTGAGAAGTAAAATCTCCCAGCAAATGCTTTTTTAAAAAGCGAAGTTGTAGAAAAAGTAACAGCCTCATACTTTTCATTATTCCTCCAAATATGACTTTTTTAAAAACTAAACTAATACTCCTGAAAGGAACTCAAAGCACTGGATAATTTAATTGATATATTTAGAAACAGACTCATTAGGACTCTTAAGTGGCTGGTGTTTTAAGGGACATGTGTGACAATTATCAACATGCACAGGTGCAGCAACCAGTGAGGAGTCTGTGTGCCATCCCGTGCAGGGGTGGGCAGTGGAGAGCAGGGAGTCTCTGTAGCTGGGCTCCCCAACCTGAGGCACAGCGGGCTAGGATGGACGAGAGGCTGTAGCAAGGGAAGGGCAGCTATGGAGCAGGCTCAAGAGTAATGGATGAGGTCTGCCTGACCAGGCTCTGGGAAGAACATAACTGTCACAGGGGCTTAGTGTGTGCCCTGGGCAGAACAGAAAGACACACACCACACACAGAGTGGCATTCCAAAGTTCTGAAAGCCACGTGCAGGCTGCAACATGACCTCACAGCTCAGCCACATTTGCTGATGCTGGGATCACTGGCGGTCCCTTCAGTCACTCTTGGCCCACTGCTGCTTATTTGGATGGTACACAAATTTTTATAAACTTCTACCAAGCCCTTACATATGGCTGTTTGGATGGGAAGAGTGTGGTGAAGAAGGATTTGAATTACTGGAAAACAAAAAGAGAAAGCTGGCTCACCAGTCACTTCTTTGCCGGGTCATTCTCTTAAAAAAAACTATTTCTACCACCAGAATTCACTGGGGGCAGGGAGAGGAGAATGCACTGTGTGTGTGTGTGTGTGTGTGTGTGTGTTAATAACTGACTTGTCTCTCAGGAACTAATTTGTAAAACCACTGACAATTATCTACTTAACTTCTCATCTGGCATAAACTGTTAACTTATCTTGCACAAAATGAAATGCTATTTATAATGCTTCTTTCTGTAAACACAGATTAACAGGCCTTCCCTCTCACCTTGCCATCTGTAAGCAGAAATACCCTGCAGGTCTTTTGCTCCCTCTGGCTCACCCACCAGGATGTGTGGCCTCGGACATGAACTCCCCATCCTCAAGTCACTTATCACTAGGCCTCAGCTAGCCACGGCAAGAGGGAGAGTAACACCTGCCTACAACTAACAACCTCCTAATTATTAGCTCTTACTCAACACCAGGTCCTATTTCAGTGTTACACTATTCAATTGTTATTTACAACAGCGATGAGCCAGATAATGTTATTATCTCTAATTCACTGATGAGAAAAGCAAGGCAACTACAGTTGTTGAACTGGCCTAAATTCAAGGGACCTGGAAGTGGCAGAGCCAGGTTCAAGCTCAGGTTGTCTGGCTCCAGGGTTTGGACTTTTAATTACTACATGAAAGTAACTCAGAGGACTATTATGAGAGACAAAGTAAGGCTTGTGAAAGCACTTTGAAAAAATAGGAAAATACTAAATGCATTTGAGGTTTTTTGTGCTGTCCTAAGATTAGGCCAGTCTGCAGAACACCTGCCAGATGCTTCAGGGAGACACCTCGAGGGATCCCCAGCTTCCTCTGTCCCCTCTGGACTCTGCCTGCCTTCATCCCAAAGGACCTGTGGCGACAGTGGTGCCAAGGATGTTGCTATCAACACAGCTGCTGAAGACTGTCTTTGTCTCTAACAAGAGTGACTCAGGACAGGGCTAAATGGCCAGGGCTGAGAGATGGTAGAACTTAGGTTTCTGCTGGTACCAACAGTGACTAGGTAAAGCCATTCCCACCTCACAGGCTTGCCCTTTCCTTGTGCAGTTTTAGCACATTGCTGGTGACTTGGCTGGATTTCAGCTGAGAGATGCAGGGCAGTGTCCGTCCTCCATCTCCAGCTCCTGCTGTAAGACCTGATCAGAGCAGAAAGATCAGGGGGACTTTCTGACTGCTGACTGCAAGTATCATTTAGCACATTCTCTTCCAGATGGCATGTTCTCTGACATTTCTTCTTGGGAAGGCTTGACCAGAAAACCATTACATCTACTTGGTATGGTCTCTTGGTTCCAGTTATCAGGAATCCTTGATGACACACTAGAAATGATAACAGATCTCTTCAGCTAAACTCACCTCCTGTTCCCTAACTGATCCCCCTAGAGTCCCTGTTTCAGTTATGACCATGGCCTGGTGCAAGGCAGTCATCTTCAACACCTCTCTTCCACCCTTCAAATCTAATCTGCCTCCGAGGCTTTGTTCATTTTCCTTTTTAAAAAACTCTGTTCATCACTGCTCCACTGTGCCACTTGCAGCCCCTATCAGCACCTGCCCAAAGGCCCCACTAGTGGCCCTCTGCTGTCACACAGAGGTTTTGAGAGTGACTTTTCTAAAATTCAAAATCTTCCATCTCTGCTTACTGATAAACCCAGAGGGGTACAGCTGCTGTCAGTCAAGACAGCATAGCCCACTGCCACATCTCTCTCCAAGCTACAATGAAGATCCCTCTGGAAACTGAGCTACAGAAGTGGTTCAGAAGGTGCACAATCCCCAGTGGGGGACCTTCACACCCTCTCTTTATGACCTAGCTGCAACTGGAGGCTAGAGCAGAAAGGGGGGGGGTCAAGGACTGAGGACCCAGGACCAGAGAAGGGCGGCTCCAAGCTGAAGCAATTGTGTTTGGGGAAGGGGTCCTGTCCCTCCTACTTTTCATGCTTTTCCTGTCTGACCCCAGGGTGTCCCTCTCCCCCTTCTGTCCCGCTTACAGAGCTGCACTGTACAGTACTGACACAAGTGCTTCAACCCGAGAAAAAACCTTTCTAATCACAGGAACTGAAAGTCCCCTAGGAAGGGGGTCCGTGGACGCCAGAGGCTGTGTGGAAGACACAAGCCAGAGGGGGCCGGGTAAGACAGCCCGAGAGCTCCTTGCACGGGAACTCATCCAGGTCTGTGGCTTGCTCCAAGCTACACAAGTGTGGGACAGGACCACAACAGTACCATGCAGGCTTGTGGAACTGGCGCTCCAGGCTAACTCTGAGACGGGCATGTGAGGGGACAGACCCCCACAACAGAGCAGTGGCTCTGAAGACACCCCTGCTGTTACGACCACCGCAGCAGGTGAGATAGGACTAAATGTGTGCTCCTGAACCTAACTAGCCTAACAGCTCCCTGAAACAAAAGCAAACCAAACAAACCTCTCTCAAGCTGAACAGAGCCCATAGTTTCACAAAACACAGCACACACTCAACACACAGTGGACCAGGAAAATGTGACTAATTCTCTGGCGGAAAAGGCAACCAACACTTGTTAACCCTGAGAGAATCCTGATAGTAGAATTATCGAAGTCTTTAAAACAATTTTTGTAAGCACGCTCCATGGTAAAAATAAACGCTTTTCAAATTAAAGACAAGTTCTCAGTAAAGAAATAGAAACTCTAAAAAATAGGAAACTTTGAAATACTAGTGTTTGAAATATAAAAAAAAGTTGCTGACAGGATAAAGATAGCAAAGTCAGTGAACCTGAGATCAGATCAACTGAAGTTATCCAAAGGTGAGGAGCAAAAGGGAGACAGAAGAGTAGAGAGGCAGCTGGAGATATTATGTGGCTCTGTGTGGAGTCCTTGAGTTCAATCCCCAGAACCACACATACAACAAAACACCCCAGAACTTTGAGGACTTAATGGGAAATACCAAAGGATCTAATATATCACTGGATGCTGAGAGAGAATAATGTATGGGAATAAAAAAATACAATGGCTAAAAATGCCCTCAAATTTGGTTGGGAAAAAAAAAAGATAAATTTACAGAATCAATAACCCAGCACAACCAAAAAAGGACACATTAAAAAAAAACCAGGCTCATGTACATCATAACCAAACTGCTGAAAACATGAGAAAACCACTGCATGCAGGGGGGACACGTATTTTAACAACTACGTATTTCTTATCAGAAACCGGGGCAGCAAGGAGAAAGTGAGTATTTTCTAAAGATCAGAAAAAAATAGAACCAGACAAGCTAGAATTCCAGTCAATGAAAATACCCACCCACGGTAACAGTTCAATAAAGACATTCATTCTTAAATGTAGAATCTGTCACCAGAAAATCTAGTCTGAAAAAAATGCAAAAGTGATTTTCATCAGGCTGAAAGTGCACAAGACCAGAGGAAAACCTGGAACTGGAGGGATGAGGAGCAACAGTGGTGCGTGGCTGAGACCCAGCAGTCGTGCTGATCTGAGGGGACGACAGCGCGTGCCTTCTGGCCTTCAGGATGGAGAACTGTGTGTGAGTAGAATCTTTCTTTACGCTATGTTGTGGCAAGCATTAGCCCAAAACCTGAAAACTCTAATTATTACATGGTATTCAATTTTTTTCCAGCTTTTTTTTTAATTTTAAAGAGGGTAAAATTAAACACAACAAAACAGAGCAAAATGGAACACAAGAAAGCTATGTAAGAGACAAATTTCAAAGCAAGACAATCAGAGATCTTCACTATCTATCATACTGACTCTTGTTTTCTTCCAAATAGTTGTCCATATGTTCACATACAGAGAATTCACACAAAACAACATAGTATGGAACTGATCTGAACAGGACAAGGAAGGCGTTCTAGGTCTCCAAGACCAGACAATGGGGAAGCCAACAATGGCTGTCATAGTGTCTCTCATTCTCTTCGAAATAGCTGTCCATACCTTCATGTATGTTGAACTTAAACAAAACAAAACAGGCTAAAATCACTTTGAACAAAGAATGATAGTATTGCTGGATTTCACATCATGACGCTACGGAATCAGCACTGGGTACCTTAGTGTCTCTTTTTCTTCAAAGTAGTTGTTCATTTCATCATGTGTTATATAATTGGTTCTCATAAACTGTTTGTAAGTTCTATGCATGCATGAGTCTCTACATGTGTATCTATCCTTTCTGTATTAGAGGGAAAAACAAAACAAAGCAAGACAAAGCAAAACAAATTCCTAGAAAAACATGAAATGAAATGTCATATAAAACCACAGTACAAGGTGATCTACAATGGTTACTGGGATGTCTCAGCAGTATATAACAATATTGACAAAAACAAATCATTGGAGACATTATAAGACTTCAAAAGCAGGTAATAATCAAACCAGAGTGGGTATCCTAGCGAATCTTTTCATCTTCTGTATAGTTGACTCTACTCTTAGACTTGATACTATCAATCATAACAGATTTGAATAAAATCAGTCAATATGAAACAGCAATCTAACAAGCCAGATTCAAATAAGATCTGTCATAATAAGACAGTGTAAGTTATACAGGGCTTCAGATTAAGTTAATAGGAAATTAAGGATGATTACCATAATATAGCCTGCTATTTTTGGAATAGCTGTCCATGCCCTCAAATCTAGTGTAAGTAGACAAACTGGAACAGCATGTAATCCATCCAAGCAGAGTGGTGAGAATAATGTAGATTTTAAATCTTGTTAACATGGTATTCAATTTTTATGAATGTCTAAAGTTGAGACCATGAGAGTGTTTCACATTTTAATATTATAGTATTAAAATACTATTTATCATCTATAATGTACAAGTAAAAAATACAAGTAGAACTGATTTAAAATCCTAGTATCAATTTTTAAACCATTTATTCATAAATGAACACTCATTTCCATTGATTTTGATTGATGTGCCTAGAAATACTAGCTTGTTTATTTATTTGTGGTGCTGGCGATTGAACCCAGGACCTTGCGCATGCTAGGCAAGTGCTCTACCACTGAGCCACATCATTAATAACACAAAACATCTGGTAACAAGTGATTACTTGGCAAAGCTGATTAAGGGTTATAATCTCTGCCACAGAACAGCCTTAAGGCATGAAGACAGATCAAGAATCGTTTTTTAAAAATCACTAGAAAAGCGCAGAGATCAGGAAGAAAATGCATTTTCAACTTTGTATCAAACAGATGCCTTCAATATCACCATTATTTGAAGCTCAAGTATTTGTTCACTTCCACATCATATATGTTAAATGGCACCAATGGAAATTCTATTACACATTTATAGGCTTGCAGTTCATTAAAACACATACAGAATGTCCAAGAGTTGTCCATGGCCACAAGATAAAATCTGAGCCTATGTGACCTCTGACTTTCTGCCCTCTGTGGATCCTCCCAGCCTCCTTTTCTACCATTTGTGGCCATTTTTATTTGTCTAAATTTGCTATCAACCTACTTTGAGCATCTTTCCTCGTGACACTTTCGGCGCCTCAGTGTCTCTGAGGCCTCCTGCCAGCGTCCCCTTTGCTCTCATCCTGAGTCATCTGACACATCTTCACGCTAACCTCAGGTTTCACTTTCCCCAGGTGGCCTCTTACGTCACTCCTGCTCCTCTGCACTCCCTTAGCACAGCACAGACGTCTATCAAAAGACCCTCAAGTCTACGCTGAGGTCTCCCCTGAGAGCAGGCTCAGGGCGCTCCTCAGGCTGGCACTGCCAAGGTCAAGCACCGTAGCTGGAAGCAGAAGGCAAATTCTCAGTGTTCATGAACCATCTTACTTAAAAACTGACCTGAACCCTCACTTTTCTTTATAAAACAGAAGTAACCTGCAGCTCTATAGGAGTGAACTGAAGGAAGAAGAAACTAAAAGAAAGCTCATGGCTGTTGAGGGCCTCCTTAACTAAAAGATCCTGTTCTCTTCTTCTGCCCTCCCTGAAGAGCCAAATAAACCCCAAGAGTAAGAGTATTCTCCAGGCACAGTGGCCCACATGTTTCAGGGCAAAGAGAGAAAACTGAGTCCCTTTTCCTCCTGGGGATCTGGCGGAGGAAAACAGCTATCTAGCCTTGCAGGCAACAAGGAACTGGTTTCTAAGCATGAACACGCTGGACAGCAGATGCACCAATACTGCATCTTCATATGACATTACCCCAAACAGCTCCCTAGCAAGCCAGGACTATGCAGTCACACTGTCTTGCATCTTAAATTTTAAATACCACATCACTTGACATTAGTTAGTTTGTCTCCCCCTCGGCATCAGGATTCATCGTTACTTCTATTCTATAAAGAAAAGTGAGGGTCTAGAAAACTCAAGCTACTTGCTTAGCTCTAGTCAAACTTTAAACCTCCCCTGCTATTTATATCTCATGCAGTATACTTGATACCACCCTCCAGTTGAACGGTAAAATCCAACAAAGGAGATCTGCTCTTTATCATTCAGCAAACATTTACTTGTTTATTTAGACAGTCCCAGGGATTGAACCCAAGGCCTTTCCACTGAACTACATTTCCAGCCCTTTTATTTTTGATTTTGAGACCAAGGCTCATTAGGTTGCTAAACAGCCCAGGCTTGCGTTGAACTTGCCATGGACCACCACACCCGGCCACATTTACTAAACATGTGCTAGGTGTTAGGCCCTGCGTTGCACACCTGTGTCCAGTTAGGAGCTTTCCTTTCACTAGTATCCCTTGTGCTCTGTCCTGAGTGGGCTTATATCTTCTGAAGCCTGTTGCTTCACTTAGTGACACTATGACTGATTTGAGACTCCGTAGGCCTCAAAGTTTTGATTTAACAATTTTAATTTGTTTTATGCTCATACTCGGACACTGGATAGTTATCTCCAGGCAACCTAATTTTAGCTCAGTTCTCAGGGCTTCAAAAATAGAGGGATCAATTTTTAACAGGATTTGGACTTAAAAGAGATTTAAGGTTAATTCTGACTTTACCATTTGGAAGCTGTGTTTAAGTTTTCTAATTCTGATTATTTTAGTGTAAAATGTGACAATATAGGTGTCAGTGGAATTTTGTGCAAATAAAGAATAACAGAGCATTATGTAAAATAAAACAAAACCCCGAGACTAACAAATGTTATTATTTATTTCCTATGAGGATGAATTCTTCCTATATTGTTTTGCATTCTCAGGCTAAAAATACTTCTTGCCACATAATTCTCAGCATGACAGGGTGATAATAAAGTGATGATAAACCCATTAAAACATAAAATTAAGCTGGGGGAAAAAAGCAATGCATAATCTGCTATACTGCTGCCTTAGTGCAGGTAAAAAAAGACAAGAATCTCCGAGGAAAACATTCAGAGCAAGAGGTCACAGCAACCTGGCACACGCAGTGGGATCTGTGTAGCTCCCTCTTTGTGCTAAGTATACAGAATAAGAGCAAAGGAGTCCACTGCCAATCACAGGACCCATAAAGCGGGGGCGCTCGGCAGCACTGAGAGGGATGCAGCTGGGGGTGCGCAGCGAAGCAAGCATTTAGCTGGGGAAACCTTGAAGGGAGGAGCAAGTCACAGGAAGGCTGCGTCAGCTGTGGCTCGAGCCTACGAAGCTGGAGCAGTGAGATGGAGGGGAAGAGCTGACTGGGGTGATTCTCAAACCCCTCTTGTCCTGCCCTGCCCTCCCCCAGCTTCACGCACTGTGATTCCACTCCAACAGATTAGCAAGAGTTTTTGGGACACACACTGTAGAATAAATGCAAGAGTTACATAAATTTTCTACTGGAATCAATTCCACAGAAAAACCTTACAGTGAATGCCACGTTCAACAAGAAACAAGCTTTCCGCGTCTTCTGCAGCATGCAAGCCTGAGGTGTTTGGAGAGCCATGAGCTCAGGGGACGGTCATCCCTCTGGGACTGTGGAGAAAGTGGAATGGCAGGAACTTTCTCCCCTGGAATACAGCCCGGTTTAGATCTCTCTGGTATGTGGGAAGACCACAGCAGCATGGTCATTTTAAAAATGTGTGACATTTAAAATTTCTGTAGGAGTACCAAATGCCAACCACTAAATTCTGATCCTGTGCTTTCCAGCTCTTTGCTGAGGTACTGCAAAGACAGATGGGGAATGCATGAAGGATAATGTCACTTTCTCTCAGAAGTGTTTGACAAGTGGTCTCTTTTTCCCTAAAAAAAATTTCTAGTTTCTCATTTGACCATAAATAACTAAATGAAAATGACACAGCTTGTTGGCACTGACTGGTCTGCTGCTGAGAACAGGGCTGGGATCCCTATGCTGAACTAGGAAACTAGGAGTCTGTGCCCAATCCAGTTATGAAATTTTTTAAAAATTTTATTTAAAGAGAGAAAAAAGCAAAACAGAAAACAGTGTAGAAATAATACAGAATTTCAAAAAAATAGTAAGAAATCACTAGTTGATAAATTACATACTGTCATCTTAGAAATAGTTGTTCAAGTTACAAAATTAAAGCATACAAAGTAGACATTCAGACTGCAAACAGTTCTATTGAACGATCCAACAAAAACTTAATATGGTTGTCTATCTTACACATTTAAACATATATGCAGTTATATCCTTTAGAGCACTTTCTTCTCCTGTTTTACAATAGCAATTACACATTTTGGGTTTTATTACTCCTACATTTCTTATTACTTTTTACACTAGAGACACAATGTGATATTTATAAATGATTCTTATTTACTTATGAGGATAGTCTCAAGTTGTCCCCATTTACCTATGAAAGCCTCAAGATCATCCTTTTTTATAGCTGAGTAATATTCCATTAGATAAAAATACCACATCTTTTTCATCCACTCTGCAGTTGATGGGCATTTTGGTTATTTCCAAGATTTAGCTTTTACAAATTGTGCTGCTATGAACATGGGTGTGCATATATCACTGTGACATGACCTTTTCAGTTTTTCTGGGAAAATACCCAGGAGGGGAATAGCTGGATTGAATGGAACTTCCAATCCTATTCTGAGAAATCTCCATACTGATTTTCATAGTAGCTGCACCAGTCTACACTCCCACCAACAGTGGAGCAGTGTTCCTTTTTCCCCGCAAGGCTATGAAATTTTTAAGGAACTACTTAAAACCTGTTAGCTTTACTTTTGTCACCTGTAAAAATGAAAATTTCAGTAGCTTACTGTTCTGCCTACCTGAGGAAAGCCATGAGAAAGCTAGTTAAAACATAAACCCGTTAAGGACATGCAAATCCAAAGTCTAATATGGCTGTGGCAAAGTCTGGTAATGCAACAGATGCCTTCCCAGGACCTCTCACCTGAAGGGCCAGTAGCCTTGCTAGTTACCAGGACTCTCTTTTTCTGGGGAAAGCAAAACAAGGATACTCCTGCTCCTTCTTTACCTTTTTCTCATTGACGTCCACCTGCTCCTCTTCCTCATTCACCTCTTCTGGCATTTCTTTGATTTTGTTCAGGAGCTCGGCCTTGGCAGCAGACACACTGTAGTAGGCAGGGCAGTTGACCAACATGCCCGGCACTTCCTTGTCTTCACTCCTGGACCACAAGAAACACAATTTCCACATGACGTCTGCTCACTCAGTAACGCATTTCTTCCTCAGAAACTAGGATGACTTAGTAAATATTTACAGATAAGAACAGGGTTCAGAAGCCAGGCAAACCTGGGCTGAACAGCATAAGGCAGTCGTGGGGATGGGAGTGGGCATCAGGACTCTGGCAAGGTGCTGCACCTCTCGCATGGTAAGTGATAAACGGAAGAATGACCCTGAGTCCCTTCTGAAAACACAGCGTGGAGCCGTGACACTGCACAAATTCCAGGGTTTGGTTATTTACACTCTTTCCTGGTTGTCTATTGTTGTTCAGACACTTAGAAATTTCTGTCCTAACTACTCATACATGTACATAGGTGTTTCTTCAACTATGGTTATAAGAGTATTCAACAGATTACCAATTGGTCTCCTTAGCAGCCAAAACCTCACCATGGCTAGTTACTGAGTTTCATCCCAACCTGTCAGTACTAACTTTCACCACAAGATGGCGCAGGCCACCCAGCTAAAATCCTCAGGGCTGCCTGAAAACGCTACAGGACCATTTCACCTCTACAGCAACTTCAAGAACATACGTGTGCTTGATGGTGATGCTTTTCTAAGGATGTACTTCTAAATCTTTTTGGTCTTTTTACAGTGAGCTGTCAAACAAAAAAGGTCCTGTGACCACGCATAGCAGGCTGAGTGGCCCATCCAAAACTCATCCCAGAGCTCCAGTGGTGTCCAGTGAATGAGCTTGCACACTACCAAGCGCTCGGACATGTTTCCTAAACACGTGACCCTGCATAAGTCACCTCACCCCAAGGAGTCTGTTTCCCAAATGTGGAAAAGATAAGGGTAGAGAAGTAGATTTTAAGATCTGGAATGAGCAAAGCCTCCAGTAACCTAGCAGATGGCTTCCAAGTACTGTATATCTCTTCATCAACAAAACATGGTACTCCTGTTGGTAACTTAGTTAGGATCACCTACAACTTTCTAAATTGCAAGCCCAAATTTGGATGAAATGCTGTTTTTATTTAGCCTGGAAGCCATTAACTTCTGAGTCTCTATCAATCTACAGTTTTCATAGAAAATTAAAACGAAAACATAAACCATTCTAAATCTCACAGTAGTCCTAAAAAAACTGAAACAAGCAAGAAAAAACAACACTAACCTAAGAGAAACAGAAAGAATGGGTGACATGCACTATTCATGGTGCTTTCATAGCGTGGTTGGCAGCGCATGGTTCACGGAGCTCGGGAGCAGGGGCTGGGCGAAACCAGCAGGATGCACCCCATTCACCTCTCTCGTAATTTTCAGATTTGAGCAAACACCAACCTTAATGCTGTACAGGTACATTTTCAGTGTAATAAACCTGTTTCTCTAGACTCCCATCCTTTTTACAAAGAACACAGTTGACCTCAGTTGTGGAATGTCCTTGGTCAAAACTACCACTTCTGCTTGCTTCTCCTCTGCAGTGTAAACAAAATACTGACAAGTGCTTCAGAAGGTTCTTGTGATGATTAAATGAGAATGTTTATATAGAGAAACTCACACAATGCTTGATGCATACAATGCAGATAGTAAGTTTTAATGACAATTATTACTATTGCTGCTATTTCTGTTGCCAGGCATTTGTCAGCCTGAAGGGAATGCTACTCTTGGGTCAGAGATGTGTGGAGCAGGGAACTATGAGACTTACCACCCATCAAAGGAAATCCATCCTCAGTCCTTGGGGGGCATCACCAGGGCCTTACCTCTTGCTTTCACCTGTGGGGTGGCTGACAGTCCTCTGCATGGCCTTCCTCTTGGTGCTGTCTTCCTTCCGCAAGTTAGTTTCTCGGGGAAACAAACCTTCCATGAGGTCCATAGTCGTCTTCATTCTGGAGTCTGGATCCAAAATGTCTGCCAGAGATTTGTCTTGGTGCACAATTTCCTTGGCCAGAGTCTCTGTTCTGATATCTTCTGAGGTCTTCTGGGGATCAGAGCTGTCTTTCTGAGTTCCTCCAGGCAGCTCATGGATGAGGCTTTGGGGCTGACTGGGAGCAGGTGGCAAGCTCGGCTGTTTGTCAGGAGACCCCGCCAGTTGGGGCTGAAGACTCCTGAAGGAGGGTGCGATGGACTCGGTGGCCTCTGAACATCTGACAGAAGCTTGGGGACTGCAAGGTAGTGGCTGGCTGCCTCTCCAATGGGCTGCAGCAGGTAAGAGCCTTTCCCTTGCAGTTGTCACACTGGAAAATTGGCCAGAGCTGCCAGGGACACAAAACAAGGGTGAAAAGGTAAGAGTCAATAAGAGGATAAACAGAAGGTGACAGGTGGGAAGAAAGCCACGTTCACCATCACTCCTGAGGGCACCCTCCTCACTCCCTAGTTCCCCAAGGCCCTTGGTCAGCCTGGTGGCTGCTCCCAGCGAGCCCTCATCTCTTAAGGCAGAAAGAGTCAGTAGGAATCCAGTTTTGATGAGCACTGCTAATAGATTCCAGAGCATTTTGAAAGGTAGGGGTGAAAACAAGGTTGGAACAGTCCTTCTCTTGCTGTTCGAGGCCCCAGCCCGAGGAGTAAGTATGTCCATGTGCAACCTCTGTCCTAGAACCTACATATCAGGAAACACTGCTTTCTCTATTCATTTGGCTCCCAAGAGGTTCTCCCTAAACACTCGCCTTTAGCTCTACTCCTTACTCCTTCCCGTGAACGTGGAGCAGCTCTCAGCAGCCCAGCCCCTTCTGAGAGGTGGCCTTGGGCTAGTGTGTGCCACACAGCCTATAACTAGGCAGGTAAACCTGTCTCATTTGAAGGTTAATACAGGACACTTGCCTTACATGAAGACAGGTGGTTATTGAAAAATACGACTTCTATCAGTAACACAAGTGCCATTTTTGTCTTTCACACATCTCCTTCATCTTACTTGAGTCAGAACTCAGTTAAGGAAGAGGAGCGTTACTTACCTGGCTCCCCTGCGCTTATCGCAACCACGAAGGGAAATGTGCAGCTGGGGTACGGCTTTCATCCCCACTGCCCTCCTCCTGGGTTCCTACTATGCACTGGCATCATTACCACCCAGGGCAAATGAGTAAAACCGATCCGCCTATTTCATGAGCTATGTCTCTATTTACGAAGTCTCCATCCCAGGGTTCCCCTGTGGCCAACAGGAAGACAACCAGGGAAGCCAGCACACGAGACTCGCCTATGAGGGACGGAAGCCCACTCACTCACCTGTGGCCGGGCCCCTCAGGAGCCTCCGTGGCTAGCAGTGCCTCAAACTCGGCTTGGGGAGGAGGTAGAGGAAAATCATCCAAACTACCTACTGGGGCTTCCTGGCTCAGCGGAGATGGGGGTGGAGGGAGAGCGTCAAATGTGGAGTCAGAAGTGGCCTTCAGGTTCAAGTCCTTCACAAACACTTCATCCTCGTGCTCCTGCTGAGGCCTGGGTGTGGCTTGCAGGCCCGACTCAGATACTCGCAGGGAGACCATCCCCAGAGCACCTGGGTCTGCAGTGCTGCAGGGACTGGGAAGGCTCCGAAGCTTGCTGCAGTGCTTTGGGTTCACAAACTCGGGTGATGAGGCTTCCTCAGGAGGGCTGTCCTCCTGCACTGTGGGAGCCCACTTTGTCTGAGGAGGTGGCAGCCAATGAGGCCGTGGGACCCACTTCCACATTCCCGCTTCTCCCTCATGCTCTGGGCTGTTGAACTCACAGTCACTTGAGCTGGGTGGCTGGGCCAGGGGGTGTCCGTTGTTTCTCTGGGTCCCAGCATGGGTGGAGGCGGGCAGAGGCTGTTGCCCTGCCTGATTGTCCCTTCCAGTCTGCTGATCTGAGGTAAGCTGTGCACAGTAGCTAGAGGGAACAGACGAAGGCAGAGGGGAGCTAAGTGGGGCCAGAGGTGCAGCCCTGGCCTCTGGGAACTGCCCCTGCACTCCGGGGAGCAGTGGCCTGGGGCCCGGCGCTCTGCTGGCCTGCCTCTGATGGTCTGGGGCCCCAGCACAGTCACTAGGAACTGAGGAGCTGCAGGGTGCTTTGCAGTCCAAACTACTCCAACGAGGGGTAGGATGATGGATGAGTAATGGCATCTCTTCTTGGCCTCTTTCTGAGCAACTGAGGGACCTGAAATAGGATACAGATGGGCAGTTACATCTCTGAACAAAGGGCAAACACTGAGCCCACAATTCATTATACAGATAAAGAAAGCATTTAAAGGGGAAAAGGACACTATATGTTCATGGTGCCCCTTGGCAAATTAAAGTACCAGAGAGGCATAGGCCCCAACAGGAAAATGTCACATGGAACCCTCCATCACCACCTCATTAGGTGGTTTTGAAGGAAGGCTTCAGGACACAAAAAGCAAACAAGTGGTCAATTTCTTCAGCTCCTGGCTCTGGGGGAAATGGTGCCTGCCTCGTTGATCCCTGCTTTATTCTTTCCCAACATGACTGGTGAGGGAGGCCTGTGTGCAGAGTACTTCAAGGGATGCTAAACTTGGAAGTTTTACTTACAACTTTGACTTTCCTAGTATTTTCACATCTTAAGATGAAAAGTAAAGCAGAGAGGAGATTCACCTATGGGGCCAACAAGCAGTAACTTCTGGAGAGATTGACAGTAAGAACCAAACATGGTGCATGATGATTTAAACAACTGTGGTTTAGGAACCAAGGAAAATCCAACAATTCCCATTATTTCTGTTACTGTGTTCAGGAGAGGGGAGGAAGGTAGACAAGACAAAGAAAAGCGACAGCAGCACTGCCTGCCTGCCATGCAAGAGTTAACGTGAGGATAAAAATATCCAGCAAATCCTGTCATTTATAAATTCTGAATCCGTAGTTCCCTGACTGGCTTAGCCAAGGAATCTGGAGCGCAGATGGTGCTTTTCATTTTACAGATCTGAGTCTCTGAGGGTTCCGCATCAGAACAATAGTGCAGGGTCTGCCACAAAGCCATCCAAGTGCCAGGAGAGGATAGTGCAGGGGAGAGATTGCAAAAAACCAAACTAGCTCTTCTCTTGCCTATTTCTTCTTTTACTCAGCAGATGGCTGAGTAAAAAGTCCTCCTCCCTCTCAGATGCTAACCCCCTGCTCATCCCAGAACCTTCCACTGACACCGTTTTTACACAGAACTCCTCTGCATCTAAGACCAGCTATTCCACATCTCTTGATGGCTTTCCCAGCGGGATGCTACATGCCCAGAGCCAGGCAATCCCCAAGACTCTGCATTTCCATGTCATTCATTCTGACATCCACTGTACCTGGCACAAAGTACTATACCTGTCGGCTTGTATCTGGTAGACAAAAGATGTCTCTTCTGTCTAATTCAGTGTGGCAAACCTATAGCATGCATGCTGCAGCAGGCCATTAGTTATCACCGAAACCTCTAAAAGGCTTGCCATCACTGGTCTAGTTGCTCTTCAGACTGCAGGATAGGAACTATTTTAAACTTTGTACACTGTAAGATTTGAGTCAACAGGTACCTTTACTGATGACTGATGTGGGTGCTTTTACTTCCTGAACTTGTATCCTGAAGCTTTTAGAAAAGGGGAGAGATCACTAAAATATGTAATACTGCTTACCCTTTAATGATCCAGCCTAATAAACTTTGATGTTTTAAGTTTACATTCAACTCTAGTTTACATGAGCCATACTCAAGCTGCCTATTTTTGAGAGTAAGATTTGGGTTAAATGCTTAGATTTGGTTGAGAATGCTTCTCCGTGGTGACTGTACTCTTTAGGAAGATTTTATATTTGTTTATAAAGTCTTTTTTTTTTTGGTACCGGGGATCAAACTCACAACCTCACACTTGCCAGGCAGGCGCTTAAGCCACTGAGCTAAATCCCCGGCCCTAGATTTTATATTTTTTTAAAAAACAATCTCACTATATAGTTAAGCAACAGATTTTAAAGCTTAAACAATTTTTGTTTAAGCCTTTTTTATAAAAGAGTAAGATGAGCTCAAAGTCTGTTGATCAAAGCTCAAAGTATCCAGGAATCCTGGTGTTTAAGAATGGATTTTGAGAACAACTGCGTTCCTTTGTTTGTTTGTTTGTTTGTTTTGAGATGGTCTTACTTTGTGGCTCGGGTGGGCTTCAAACTTGCTATGTATGTAGCCCAGGCTACCCTTGAACTCACAACAATCCTCTTGCCTCAGCTCCCCAAGTGCTAGGATTGCAGGTGTTCCTCACCACATAGGGCAAGAGCAACTTTCTTGTGTATTTTTTAAAGCATTTTATTGTAGTAAAGCCACAACATGGAATTTCACCTTCAGAATTTTTAAGTGTACAGTTCAGCAGTGTTAAACATATTCCTGGAGTAGGAGAGTAGCTAAGTGGAAGAGTGCTTCCTCAGGATGCATGAGGCCTTGGGTTTGATCCCCAGGATTCAAAAAAACAAAAACAAAAACAAAAACAAAAGCAAAACGCTTACATGATTGTGAATCACAGCTCCAGAACTTTACCATCTTACAAATCTAAAACTACCCCCATTAAATAACTCCTACTTCTCCTTCCCCTGCCCCTTGCTAATCACTATTCTTGTATGTTTCTATCAATCAGGTTAGGCAAAGTATCTCGTATAAATGAAAACATACAGAATTTGTTTTTCTGTGACTTATTTCACTTAGCATAACATCCTCAGGGTTCATCCATGCTGTATTGCATGACAGAATTTCCCTCCCAATATTAAGGCCAAAAAATGGTCCACTGTCTAGAATAACATCATCTTTTATTTACACAGTCACCCATCAATGGCACTGGTTGTCACACATTCTTGACTATTGTGAGTGCTGCTGCTATGAACATGGTGTGCAAAGGTTTCTGAGATCTTACTTTGAAATTTTGGTTCTTTTGGACACATACCCAGCAGTGACATTGCTGGGCTTTTTTCTTTTTTCCACCTTTGGTATAAAGGTTTGAATCTAGGGCCTTCATATTGAGCTATATCCCCAACTCTTTTAAAACATTCTAAGTCATTCAGATGGAGCTCAAACCTGCTATCTTTCTGCGGCAGTGTCCCAGGGTGCTAGGATTATAGGTGTGCACTGTCACACTCAGCTGCACTGCTGGGTCATATAGGACATATACCACGTTATTATATATTAAGTGTATTTTTTAATATTTGGAGACCCTCCATGTTGTTTTCCATTCCCATGAACAGTGTGCAAGGGTTCCAATTTCTCTGCTCCAATACTTGTTACCTTCTATTTTACTGATAGTAGTCATCCTAAGGGTGCGAGGTGATACCTCATAGTTTTGATTTGCATTCCTATTATGATTTGACATGTTTAGTATCTTTTTCAATGCCTGCTGGCCATGTGTTTACCATCTCTGGAGGAAAAAAACTTTGTTTGAGACAAGGTCTTGCTATTATAATTCAGGCTGGCCTCAAACTCAGCTCAGAGCAATCTTCCTGCCTCAGATTCCCAAGTCCTGGGATTACAGGCAGGCACTACCTGGCCCAGCCAGTTCTCTTTTAATAACGCTTTAGCTCATCGTTAGTTTTCCTTGTTTCTGACTTAACACACCCAACTAACTGTAGTCCTCAGCTTCACCTAAGAAGGAGCAAGAGCGCATGGCTGAGAGAAGGCTGCTCAGTTACTACCCATTTTCTGACCAAGTTGGCTGCTTTTGTCACAGTATTGAGTGATGGGAAGCATAAAAGCAGAAAGAAACAGAAAACTCATTAGGAAAAATTAAGAAACTGACATAAAACAACATGGAAAGTAGTAGAGAAGGTTTAAGAACACTGTCACTGGTAATAATGTAACAGACAGCTGCAGTAGACAGCCCTATGATGCTGCACTCAAGGTATATGTAATACATGTATTTCAGGAAAAGCTCTCAGAAAATTTCTCCACATGAAATCTCTCCATGTGAAAAGCTCAAAAATTCAAATTCTAAAAATTACTATGTTTTTCTACCAAGGAGATACAATTTTAAAGACTAATAAAAAGACTTTCTTACTACTGTCTTTGTGTCTAAATTGTTTTTTTTTTTTTTGGCACTACTATGGGCTGAACTTAGGTCCTTCACACTGAGCTACATCCCTAGCCTTTTTTAAAAATTATTTTGAGACAGGATCTCACTAAGTTGCTAAGTTGTCTAAGCAGGGCTCAAACTTGCAAATCTTTCTGCTTCAGCCTCCCAGAGTGCTCAGATTATAAGTCCCATGATACCCAGTATATTTTTGTTTTGAAAAATTACGATTTTGAGTTGACTTTCTGCTTCACACGTTTCCTGTGGGTTTGTCTTAACGTGTGAAGCTATTCGTGGAATGCCTCTTCTTTCTCTACAACTTTAGCCACCAGACTTGATCCTCTGTCCACCCAACTGGAAGGATCAGCTACACAAGTAAGAGTCCATGTGTGAGAGCCCCAGGGTAAGTTTGACAAGACAATCTCCATCAGTGATCCTGAGGCTAAATTTGTTAAGAGCCAAGCATTTCCTTAGTAGCATACATTCAAAATCTATTTTGAACAAGTGACTCTTAGTGATTTATAAATGAGAAATAACAAAATATCCATGGCCTAAGTAGATTGAAAAAGCAGCCCATGAAGCCATTTAACATCACAATACTGCATTTCAATTTCCTGTCAAAACCAACAGAAGTAGTTTGGCCCCTGAAGCATTCACAGGAAGAAGGCATCTTCACCACACATACATACCTGGGTCCAGGGCCAGCCAAGTAACACGGATCCCTCACAAAACCAAAGCCACCACTGTCCCCCAGCTCACCCTGGAAACACAAAAAAGGCACTGCATTATTACCAAAAAACAGGTATTTAAATTCACCGAAGTAATGGTGATGGAAGGAGAATGAACACTTCAGGGATCAAGGCAGTACTCGCTCATACTTTGCCACTTAGTCCTCAAAGCTCCAGAAAGTGCTGTTAACCCCAGTGCACTGATGAGGAGAAAGGCCCAAGGTCTAAAGTGGCAGTCAGGGTTTAAACTTCAGTCTGTGTCACTAGGTGCCTTCCTTACCAAGGAGGCTTCCCAAGTAAGGGAACTCTGATGACGATTATCTCCAGAGTTCAAACAACTGCAGTGTATGATGTATGACGATGATAATGAATTCAATGAGCCAAGCTTTTGAAACTGCAGCAGGGAAATATGGGAGTGTCAGGGCAGTTACTGAATTTTGCAAAGGCTCAAATGTGCTGAATTACAGTTAGTAAAGATAAGAATCCGATTTATAATCAGGCTGGGAAAAATTATAATCTCTGGGAAAATGTCACCTCTATGTGATATCAGTAACTGGGGACTTTTCAGGAGTAGCTTCTGTTTTTAGTAAGGGTACACGCTGGTATCCTGAAAGGGTTGACTGTTTAAACTGATGATGTAAAATCTGTTCCATGTGCTCTTATCCATGATGAAGACGATTAACGTTTTTAGTGATGAGAATATATTCAAGTCTCAATTATTTATAATAGGACACTCAGAAAACAAAATTAAATTCAGGTGTGATGTCTAAGCTTTCGTATTCTATCATTTACTCTGTCCAAAGGGCTAACTGCTTTTCACCTTCCTCTTTTTTGTCCCAAGTTCATTCAATGAAAACAGTCAAAGGTGGTCATGGATGGTGACAAAACAAACAACTGGATATGGTTAATAATGGCACCTGCCCTTTACTGGGTAATTAACTGTGTACCACACACTCTGCTAAGTAGATTGTGATACAAAAAGTATGTGTCTAAAATATTAGACACTCGATATTTCTTTTATAACTTATTCTTTATAACAATATAATTGCAATCCACAGAAGTATTTAGACTACAGTTAAATAAGCTGGGATTCAAGCCAGGATATCTTCAAAGCCCAAGATCTTTTCATAGAATTTCAAGAGATTAAATGGAAGCTGGGATGGATGCAATCAGACTTGACTACTTTCTAAAAAATGAATTCCATGTGTTCTGATTTGCTCAAACCTCACTCGAAGGAATGAGAATTCCTATGCTCCAGAAATCTGTCCTTCCCCCCTACTGTTCTTCCGTGATATGGATGTGCTCCTAATGCAATCAAGTAAATATGTTTTCACATTCTACTAAGCCTTTGTATTTCACCGTGAGAATGAATCTAACATCTGTGTTCAAATGAATGGACCACTGTAATGTCAAGCTTAAACTGATATTTATGTGAGTATGTATAAAATAAAAGAAGTTAAACCCAGTGATGGACTATTAAGAAAAAATATTAAATTTCTTGTCAATCAAAACACCATTTCGACAGAAGGAAAATGCCTCCTCAGCCTGGCAGAAGCCCAAGGAAGGTAAACTTCTGCGTTTCTTGCTTTGATTTGGATATATACACAGTGCCAAAGACTTAAGTTTCTATAAACTAGTAGGAAACATAGACAGTATTTTAGAGCAACAAAGGATAAAGTAGTGGTTATAGGAGAAACAAGTTACACCAACTTGTCAGTCATCTAATTTATTTCTGTTAGTTATTTCAAAACTGATTTAAAAGTTCACAAGTTCTTAGCATACTGGGCTATAAATACTTACTACTTTTAGTAAATACTATTCTTAAGAATATCCTGATATCTTTGATGAAATTGAAGATAACAATACTCACTTATTTTCAGGTTATTTGTTACAAAAATAATTAAAAAGTAAAAATTGAAAGTCCACATTAAAAAACCTTTGTTACTTAAACATAAATAGCAGTGATAAGTATTAAAATGAAACTAATTTATTGGCTGGTATTTTCAGATATAAGATGTTTAACTTTTGCCTCTGTCTCACCCCATTATTCTTTCTATTCAAGGAGAGCACAGTAGATGGCGAACCTTTCAGACCTTTCAACTATACCAGCAGCTGGCTGCAGCACATATGCTGTGGGTTCACCACCACCAGCAAAGGGGCTTAACAGACTCTGGTATCAGGCAGTAAGGGGTCAAAATATCACTCCCTTATAGCCCTAATGAAATCCTGTATGCTCTCTGGGCTCGACTCCCTTTTGTGTAGCATAAAGATAATGATAGCATCTACCTCACTATATAGGCAACAGGCTTAAATTTATACTTGTAAATGACTACAATGATTGGCACACAGTAAAAATTTGATCACTATCAGAGTTTTGTAACTTCAAATTTTGTAGAAAGTTGACTTTGTTAATTATGCCTACGCTCAAATGAGTACTTACGGAGAGGTGCCTTTTCAGTAACTGTATCCACCAGAATCAAGCTTGCATCCAACACCTTGGTGCCAAGCACTAAGCCAATGCCTCGGCAATTAAATAATGCTTGTCATACCATCTTGAGCTTAATGTGAAGTCTCCAAATACAGTGAGAACTGGAGAAGCCTCTAACTCAGCATCTGGAAACAAATCCCACCAGGAGTCTTATTTCTCCAAAGACTTTTTTACAGTCTCTGCTATCTTTTAATCTTTGCAAAGAAGAGGCATAAATTCCTGTCTCTGAAGCAGAATGTTTGGATCTTTTTCTGCAGCTTTACGGGGCCCACCCACTTTTAAAGATTTTCTAAGGTCTCACAAAAAGCAAGTGGAAAAAGCCAAGAGTCACATAGGCACTTGAGTTCCTTCATGACTATCTGTTCTGCAATTACACCTTCAAATGAAGAGAATTAAAAGAGAGAACAGATGGCTGCCGGTGTCCCACGCTGGCTAGGGAGAAGCCCCTTGTGCCAAATATCTGATCAAGGTCTCAGGCATTATTTTCAGGCCCACGAATGGTCATTCGTCATACACAGAGGAAATGATTTCCATGATGCTTTACACTTGGAGGCAGAAAGTATGTTCACTAATAGAATTTCAAAAAGGAGCTATACCCTTGCCAATAGCTTATATGGGTAGAGTGCATGCTTAGTTTGCTTAAGTCCTTGGGTTCAACACTTAGCACCAAACCAAACCAAGCAGAAACACCAAAAGCTATATTAGCAGATAACTGGCAAGAGCCATGTGATGTGACAAACTAAGGCAGCACTAGAAACAGATTCCATCTTTTGGTTTTACTCAGGTGTGTAAGTCTCTTTAAGATCACGCAACCTTTAGGAATTAGGATGAAAAATTCTTTTATTAAGAAACATTCATGAAAGCTTAATAATAATACAGTTTCTTGGAATTTAAAAAAAATTTAAACCAGAATATAAAATAAAAGCCCAGTTGCTACATGGTGTGGTGAAGTTTAGTTTCACTTGAAATTTCTTTTCTTTTTAAAAAATTTTTAACCACAAATAAGGCAGATGATGCAGACAATGCAAGGAACAAACTTTGCCACAGACCATTCCTTTAGTCAGGCAGGGCTGCTTGCTGGGTGGGAGAAGGATGCTCAAGAATTTTTCAGAACGTATTGGCACAAAGCAGCACAAAAGTATCTTGTTTTGAAATACTGCCCTCATGGCTTCATTTTTGCTCAGACTAAATACTAGCTAACTATGGTACTCTCTTTATTAAAAGAATACCTAAATATCACTCTATGTTCAGCTACCTCTAAAAATAGTTTTTCTAATAATATACTTAATTGGAATTTGTAACTTAATTGGAATTTTAACTATAAAACCTGTTTTAACATTATTCTCAATTGATCAGGCTTGTGAAACATTTAAAGGGAAAGGCAAGATAATACTGACAGCTGCCCAACCAATTTCCCAAGACGGAATAATGACATGTAATGGGGGATGAGTTGTTTTTCCCCTAGGTCTTTCTGTAGAATACCAAAAAAGATTAAAAAGTTTGGATTACTATGCAGTAATCTACTGAAGTCTTATCAAACTAGCTATAATTTCCTGTTACACGTAAATTGTAGGTGAATTTTAATAGTAGGAATAAGAGTAGCACACTTTTTTATTCTGGAGGGAGAAAAACAGCTAGATTATAGAATTGCCTCTATTGATTTCTTGTTGGATGGGTTTATCCCAATGAGAGTGATTCTGGATAATTTTGAGCAGAAAATTGCCTGGAGATACGGTATTTTCTCCCAGTAGGCAGTCTCAGTCTCAGTCTCTCTTTCTTTCTCCCTCCCTCCCTCCCTCCATGTCTTTCTGCCTGCCTGCCTCCCTCTCCCCCACCCTCAGTGTGTGTGTGTGTGTGTGTGTGTGTGTGTCTTTGTCTTTCAGAAATACTGAAGCAAACCTCCCAGCTGGTAGTTACAGAATCTTTCTCTCAAGTGATTTCCTCCTCTTAAAGTCTTCAATCAGAATCTTGCCACCATTTTATAGCCTGGTTTAAATCCCACCCATTCCAAAAGAAGTTCTCTTGGACCTCAGCTAGAATTACTCACTTTTCCTCTTGCAGCGTATTATTCACCACGATTTCCACAGCACTCACCATACATTCATATTCCTTGCTTAGCTGTGAACTCCAGGAAAGCATGGGCCTTTCCTTCCTATTTCCTTCAACCCCATAATTCAGCATTTTTTAGACAACATGTGCTGTACAAATGATAGCAGAATGGCAGACTTTTCTGCAACCAAAAATAGGAGAACCAGAGAAGGGGCAAAATAGAGGGGCTCTTTCTACCCTAAGCTAACACACACATGGACTAACATCTTAGGTGTAATGGGACCCATGAGGCAGACTAATGAGCTCCAGCAGAAGTGAACTGCTAAAAATTACATATGGAAAATAATAGACTACTAGGAGTCTGAAGCTCAGGTTCTGGTTCTAGCTTTACTTGAAATTTCCACAAGAGAGCACTTTATAATTGTTGTATAGTTTAGAGCCTTTAAGAAATCCTTTCATGTAAAATTTTCAAAGTCCCATTTTGCTACCCCAGCAAGTGGGAGTCAGAGACATAGGTTTGATATGGGTAATATAGTGTACTCTACCACAGGACTGCTGTGAGCATGAATTAAATGAGATAAGAAATGAAAAGTATAATTAGCCCAAGGACAGCTACATAATTAGGTGAGGGCCCAGAACTTAACACCAATACCTATCAATAATCCTAGTCATTTTGTAGATGCAAAAGGAACACAAATGGCACAAAGTTAAAATCTTTAAAATACAAAACACACCTTCTATTCATGGCGGGAAGGAGGTAGATGAGCCCTAACTTTTTCAAACAATGTATTCTTGCACTGACTTCCTAAAAGTCAGTGCAGTGTAGATGACTTCCTAAAAGAGGGTATACATGTGCACATATACATACACAGACATACAAAAGATGATATATCTCTATAACATGTGTGTATGTAGACTAAGAAAAAAATCATGTCATGAAAACAAATGCTCACTTTGTACATTCAAAGCCTGAACAAGAGTATGCAGTGGGGAGGCAGGTAGTCAGTCCCCTTAATGCAGTGCCACAGCTAGAGCTACTGCCGCTTGGGGTGGTCCTTTCAACTTGCTGCACTCCAACATACCTGAATATGTTAAGCTATTTAAACAGAAAGTTAAAATGATGTATAAAGGAAAATACCTGTATTTCCATGTACTCAAATCTTTGTCACGTTAAAATGAAGTTGTTACAATGTAATTTTACTTTTGGTTAATAATCCAACCCAAACAATGTGCCCGCCCCCATTAACGCCGCCAGAGTCAAAGGGACCTACCTGGCGCCTCTTATCTGCAGTGGGTGAGGACCTGGACCTTGCGTGGACGGGAACTGCCTTGACTTCTGAGCGCTCCAGTAGGTCCTCAGCTGATGCAGACTTAGCTGCTGCGGCTCCCTGGGAGGATGGCCCTCTGAGGGTGTGCTCCTCATCTGGAGTGCTCCTCGGCCTACTACGCGTTGCAGCTGCACTGAGCAGCTCCCCTGGAGTCCGTAGAGCCTGGGCGTCCACTTGCAGGAAGCGTACGCCGGCGAAGGAGTTGCTGCGATCTCGAGGCGCCCCCGCAGAGGGCTCAGCAGCACCGCTAACAGGGGGCCCCGGGCGCGCACGGGTCTTGCGCCGCACGTAGTCAGCCAGTGCACTCTGCTGCAGCCGCTTGAGCTCCGGGCCCGATGGGCCGCGCACAGGGCGCGCCCCAGCCTCGCCCGCAGTGATGCCCACCTCATGCATGCGTCCCGGCTCCGAGTAGGAGCGCGCCTTCTGCTCAGGCGCCAGGCGGCGGCGCGGGCCTCGGCGGGGGGCAGGTGCAGGCCTGGCAGGGACACCCTCGGACAGGAAGCCCTCGGCTGGGGCCCCCTCAGCCGGGCCTGCACTGAGCCGCTCCCGAGGGCTGTGTGGAGACGCCCAGGCCCCCACACTCCGCAGCCCTTCGTGCGCTGACGCTGGCCTCCTAGGCGCAGGCGCACTCGGCCCAAGGTCACGGCGCCGGAAGGAGGTGGCACCCAGAACGCGGGACTGAGCGTCCTTGAGGCTATCCCTGTAGGTGCGGCTGCAGGGCGGCTCAGGTGTGCTGGTGCCAAGCAGCTGCAGGGCACTCTGGCTGCGAAGCAGACGGGCATCCTGCCGCAGTGCTGTGGGCTCGACATGCCCCCTTCGCCATAGCCCACGGGGCTGTGGCCCTGCTGCCTCCCACTCAGACTCTCTGACAGCGTCATTAACGTCAGCCCCAGCCTGGGAGACAGGGACGCCAGACTTGGCCTCGGAATCCCGGAAGTTATTCCCAGGAGCCCCGGAAGTTGGGGCTGCTTCAGTGGGCCTGTAGTGATAGCCAAAAGCAGAGCCTCCAGCACTCGGGGGTCTCTGACTCCCGTGCTCTCTCTGCTCAATCTTGGAAACCTTCTCCAGCACTGAGCAGCGGGACTGTCCGGTAGGAAAGGCCTGCAGGGCTGAGGCGCAGCCCGAACTGAGTCTCCTCATGGCCAGGCCAGAAGTCCGCTGGTGGGGTGGGCTGGGAGGCTCTTCAGACCTGGGGTCTGAACTGTGCACAGAGGTCACTGCACTGGCTCTCCCATCAGGCCGAGTATAGGAAACTGGCCTGTCCGAGTGGCCCCTGTGTTCACTTTTGCTCTCAGGGCTTTCTACCTTGGTATTGACTGCACAGGTAGGCCTACCACTGGAAGATCCCAGCTGGGCTCCCCCTCCTAGTTCCAGACTGCTTTGCCTTCTGAAGCTCTCTGGAATGTTCTGGAGAGATGAAAAGGCTGACCTGGCCCTGCCAAAGTTGCCTTCTCGCTCCAGCTTTTGCCAGAGGTTGGCATTATGATCTTCCTGGAAATCACGTTCCCAGGATTCCAGAGGTCCGGAATGTCTCTTGTCTTCACCCACCTGCCAGGCCTGAGCCTGAGAGGATTTGAGGCTGTGATGATTAGAATACCGTTTGTTGCTTGGAGCATGCTTCCTCTCACTAGGCTGTGGGCTGTTGCCTTGGGGAGGTGTGAGGTGGTTGTTCAGGGAAGAATTCTCTTCATTTTCAGGCACTGAAGAAAAATGGACTTTGTAGGGGACATACTTGGCTGTAGTTTCTGGTTTCCTCTCCACTGGCAACAGTGAGTCATGTTCCAGGGGCTGGTAGAAGGCAAATTCAGGCTGGCTGGCTCCGTTCTGGTTCCCATTCTCATCGAAGGCGGCTATTTTGCCGCAGGCTTCCTGTGGGGCTGTGTGTGCACTCTCCTTGGCCAGTGCAGGATAGAGTGTTCCATTACTGTTTATAGAAGGCTGGGGCACCTGGGCAAAGTGTGGCTCCAGGGAAGGTACAGGGTAGATGCCAGTAGGCAGCAGAGGTTGGCCAGGCTGGGCATTCTGGATGTAGTTGTGCTTGGGCTTCACTGGCGGGCTGTTCTCTGGACTCCTCTCCAGTACAGTGTGCAACTGTTCCTCTATAAAGGGAGCCTTCAGGGAGCCTGAAGAGTGTGCTGGAGGCCAGCAGAACCGTTTCTGATCAAGGCTTGACCAGGAGCTGGGCCGCTCACGGTGCCGAAAGGCTGCATAACTGTCACTCCGAGCTGGGGGCAGGGGCGCACCCAATCTGTGTGGCAGGTTGTCCGTCGCAGTCTCTAAGGAACTGGGACGCTGCTGGCTGCAAGAAGAGGATGGTGCTCCCTTGCTCCAAGTGATATTCTGCCACTCATTGCCCTGGCCATCTGCTGATACTTGGGACTCTCTACCCTGGAGGAGCACAGCTGAAGAGTTCACCTCATACTCAGCTGAGACCCCTCTCCGGGGATCATAGACTGTCTTGACATAGCGAATATCTGCTTGCTTCATCCCTTCCAGGAGGCCGCCTCGGGCAGTGAGAGTGTCCATAGATCCTGAGCGCTCTCGGCCAGAGACGCCGGGAGGTGGGTATTCCAGGATGCTAGAACTGGTAGAGAAGGAGCTATATGCCGAGTCCCTCTTGCTGTGGAGGTGGCTGAGCTGGTCAATGCTGCTGGTGGACTTGGCAGGGGAGAGAAGACGGCAAGGTGGGTAGCCTCCACTGGGCTCCAAGCTCTCCATGCTCCCCTGAGAGCTGTACCGGTCCGGACTCCGCCTCAGATAAGCATGGTCATAACTGGAGAAGTCACTTGTCGAGGAGCTGAAAGAAAGCGAGTGCAAGCGGTCATCACTGCTGAGCAGTTACCATTTAGCAGGCCTACAGGCATAGGACTAGTGTGAAATGTACTCTTATTCAAGATGTTTGGTTTTTGGAGGGGTGAGTAAAAAGGGCCATATTTGGGCTTTGCTCAGCTCCTCTAAGGCACTAACTGCCCAGAGCTGTAGTTGATGTGCCTCTAATTAATCATTCAGATTTGCTACAAGAACACAGGGCCCACAGAGGAAGTCGCGGCCTTTGGGCAGAGATAGCACACTGATGTGATTTGCTGTGCTGGAGATGACATGCATATTCCAAGAAATGAGAGCGGTAGGGGAGGGGAAAAGAGAAGACGAGGGAGAACAATGATACAGACTGAAAGTTTTTGTTTTGCTTTGTTTTTTTGAACTTTTGTTTTATTGTTTTGTGTCTCTTTGTGGGGAGAAAGAAGTTTAGTGAAAGAATAGGCACATGAAGGGATGAGAGAGACTTACATGCACAAGTATAGGTTTTTAGTAAGGATCTTTCCTTTTTAAAGAGTTAAAAGCTATACCCTGGCAATCTTCCTACAATCTCAACTGCATTAGAGACAAATTGTGGTTAGAAAAAAAAAAGCTAAACACAAAGCTAGATGACAGAAATACACAGAGAAATTACAGTTTAAAAAAAGCTGAAGAAGAAAGTAAGAAAAGGGAAGGAAACTTTAAAAGAAATCCTAGTCACAGGAGGATCTTTGGTGCTGGGATTCTATCACCTGTGAATGACAATGTACATTTAGAAGGATAAGATCTACAAACTTCTCCTGACAGTTTTCAGACTCTGGTTAAGGAAAAGACTCTCAATCTTGGGAATCTCAAAAAGTTGCCTTAAAACAAAATTACTTACGATTAGCTAAAGAACTCTGAAAACTCAATTAAGAAATTCCCATTTAAAAAAAAATAAGCCAAAGACCTTACTAGACACCTCACCAAAGAAAAGATATAGATGTAACTAAGCATATAAAAAGATACTCCCTGGTGTATATCATAAGGGAGTGGCAATCTGAAACAGCGGATACCACTCCACCGGTTTAGCAAGGCCCAAAACCAGAGCACCTACACCAGACACTGGTGACAGTGCAGAAAAATAGGAAGTCTCTGTCATTGCTGGTGGGAATACAAAATGAGAAAGCCACTTTGGAAGACAGTTTGGTTGTTTCTTATAAAACTAAACATATTCTTGCTGGGCTTGGTGGCACATGCCTGTAATCTCAAGCACTTGGAAGGCTGAGGCAGGGGTTATCTCTGTGAGTTTGAGCTCAGTTACACAGCCAGCCTGAATTACATAGCAAGACCTTCTCTCAACCCAAACCCAGGCCAGGCATGGTGGCCAGTTGTTTTAGGTACACTCCTTGGTGATTTACCCAAAGGACCTGAAAACTTATGTTCACATAAAAACCTGCACATGAATGTTTATCGCAGATTCAATGAAGTGTGCCAAAGGTGCTTGGAAGCCTCAAGTATGCTCTGCAGTAAATAAGCAAACAGATGAACTATGATCCATCCAGACAATGGAGTATTATTCAGTGCTACAAAAAAATGAACTGTCATTCCATGAAAAGACACATAGGATACTTAATTGCATATTACCAAGTAGAAGTTAATCCAAACATGCTACATACTATATGATTTTAATTATATGATACTATGGAAAAAGCAAAAATTTGCACACAGTACAAAGATCAGTGGTTTCCAGAGCTAGAGGGAGGGGAGGATGAATAGGTACAGTATGAAAGATTTTTAGGGCAAAGAAACTATCTTACATAATTATGGCAGATATACTTCATTATAAATTTGCCTAAACCCACAGAATACACGACAGTAGCAATGAACCCTAAGGTAAATTGTGGACTTTGGATGATAATGATGTGTAAGTGCGGTTTCATGAACTGTAACAGACATAGCACTGTGGCGGGCATGCTGTAATGCAGGACCCTGTGTATATGTGAGGGCAGGGGACAGTTAGGATACCTGTGTACCTTTCATTCAGTTTCACTATGAATTGAAAATTGAAAATGAACTGAAAATCTATTAAGAAATACACCTGAGCTAGGGGTGCAGTTCTGTAATGGAAAGTTTGCCTAGCATGTGTAAGGCCCTGTATCCAATCTCCAGCAACATAAAACAAAACAAAGCCTATCTATTTATCTAGGAGAAGACCATATTGGAAGGAATAAGTGGTTCAAAACTCAAGTAGCAATCTCTATATTTCAAATGTTTTCAAACTCCATATTTAGAAATCTAAATCACTGAGTTCTTGCCTAAAAATTTCACTTTAAATGAGTAGGCATTGAAGCATATTAAGATTCATGGAGCTGTTACTATATTTCCAGACATAATATAAGGCAATGTGATATCTTATTGGTCAAGTGTGTGATTTGTTTTGTTTTGTTTTGTTTTGAGACAGGGTCTTACTATGTAGTCGAACTTGAAGCAATCCTCTTGCCTCAGCCTCCTGAGTACTGGGATTACAGGTATGCACCATCATGCCCAGCCCTGTGATAATGTTTTTATCACGGGGATATCTCCAGAGAATAAGTCTAAAGACTAAAAGGATTATATTTTGAGTCAAAATATGATCGGTTGGGCATGGTGCCCATGTCTGTAATCTCAGTTACAGGTATGAGACCTGCAATTCTGCAGGTTGATGGCCAGCCCGATCAACTTAGCAAAACCTTTTCTCCAAACATAAAAAAGGGTTGGGGTATATCTCAGTGGTAAAGTGCACCTGGGTTAAAACTCTGATTCTCTCCTGAAACACTTCCTCCACCACCACTACCACTGCCAAGAAAAAGCAAAACCACAACAAAAAACAAACTAGTGAAAAATGCAATGAAAAGATAACCACATTTTCAACAACTTACCTCAAAAGAATGTAATTTTTCTCCATCAGAGATAATCAACTTAATGGTGCACTCTGCTTTGGAAGGGCTCGGTATAAAATCAAGGGAGAGAGGAAGGAGACAGCTCACTCCATTTCCAGTTGCCCTCTCAATGGAGAGGCTATGTTGCACAAGCATGAGATTGCCCAGTTGAAGATAATGACTATTCTGCTTCAGTATATCTCCTCCATCAGATGATTCAAGCTAACACTTCAGGAAAACAGAACTAGGTGACCCCGTAAGAGCTGTTTTGCAGATAACAGACACATTTCCACCAGTTTGAACCACCTGTAGTACATACAAGAGTGTCCATGGAGCAGTTTGTACCACTGGTGATACAAACATCCAATCACTTTTATTGGTCTTTTTACTAATATAATTTTATTAATTTATAAAAAGTCTATGAGTGGACCAAATGTAGTTAGTAGCTTAAATCTGAATAATTATTGCTGAAATAGAATTATTAATATGATTTGTACCAATCATCGGTGGTTCAAGCCAGGAGGAACTAATCATACTCAAATCAGAGCCACCAGGCAATGAGACAAAGGAATTACAGCCCTGTCAGGAATACATCAATCTTCCTTGGAAATGCTGAGGCTATCGGCAGTCTTTTACTGAAAGAATAATTAAAATCTAACTTGGGAACACAGAGATTAAGCTCATAGCTGACTGTGAAATATTACTAACCCTAACAAAGCTCAACATATAGATGGTGTGTAGAAATGGAAAGCCTAGGGATGTGGGTTGGGTCCTTTGTGTAGCAAACCTCCTGGGGAGATCATCGCATGAAGCCTTTTTAAAGTGCTCTCCCTCCTGTTCCAGGAGTGACCTAATCCCTTGATAACTGCCATTCCCAAGCTGCCTGGTAATATGGGCTGTCATGTCACTCTCAAGGAACAAGTCCTTCCAGCTCTGTCTGGAGCTATCCATTCAATTAGTTTTGCCATTGCTGTTCTCAAGATGGCAATTTTAGTCAGGGTGAAAACAATTTGGAACGGTGTCCTCAGTCCAGCCGTGGTTCCAGTCTCCCCATCAAGAGTGCAGCCTGAGCACGGCCCGGCTACTTTTCCATCCTCATGGTCTAGAGCTCTGCTTCCTGCTCACTGCATGTCAGCATAGCAATCGGCTTGTCACTGTGACAAAACCCCACCAGACAGGTGCCAGTCTTAGGGCCTCAGGCTTCTGTCCCTGCTGTTCCCTCAATCCAGAAAGCACTCTTCCCACCTCGCTGCCTTGCTTCACTTAAGGCTCTGCTTCAGAGAGGACTTCCTGGAACTGACTCAGCAGCACTGTGCTTTCCTTATGCCCTCACCCTCCTTTATTTTCTTCCTGTCACTCAGCACTACTTGACTATGTAGCACGCGATTTTGGTTTGTGAAAGAGACTTCAATTCTATCCAAGATGGCTAACAAACTGAAGCACACACAATAAATATTAATTCGGTGTAGCAAATATATGTATTATTATGTAACTATTTTATGTGCTTAAAAGTATTTTTGAATATTTAAATCATAGAAAAGAGCATGCGAGTGTATGAAAGCATTTTCTGAAGTGTACTCGTATAACGTCAATTTCTTAAATAATCAAATGTTTGGAAAATACTGACCTAAATAAACAGTTTTATTTACTGCAAGACTTCTGAGTCTTTCACAAACTATCTGCTGTTATTTCTTCTTTTTTTCTTTTCTTTTTGAGATGAGCTCTTGCTAAAATTACCCAGGCTGCCCCTGAACTGTGGATCCTCCTTCCTCAGTCTCCTGAGCAGCTGGGATTACAGGCACGTCACACTATACCTGGCTCAACTGCTGTTCTAAAAGGGAGTATACTAAACAAGTGATGGCAAACCTTTTAGAGCTTTCATTGATAACAAACAGCCCACTGCAGCACACGTGCCATAGGTTTGCCGTCACTGTACTAAGTATTGTTCCCATACTTATTTAACCCTAGAAATGTTTTTTTCCATGGAGAACCTAATGGACTATCACTCTATGGAATATACTCTGAGAAACAAATTTGTATAATAGGGGGTATTTTCTCTCTTGTTCACTGTGCTCCCTATACCTAGAAATCTCTGAGATGCAGTACTGGGTGCTCCTGTTTGCTAAATGAATGAGTCTTGAATAAGTATTGATACTTTAGTATCTTCATACTGTTATTTCAGCCTCTGTCAGAGGGCCGGCCTACAAGGGTTTTAAAGGTGTCTTAAGTATTTTAATAGCTTTACACAATTGTGTGAGATTTCTGTAAGGCAATGAAAAGACAATGACAATGGTCTGGCAGGAAGCAACTGAAATAAAATTCTAAATTCTAAATTCAACTCATCCACACTTACAAATGTCCTAGGAATGTAGCTAGTGTAGTGCTGTGTGTGCAAGGCCTGGGTCCCATCCCTCTGATATGAACATAAAAAGAAAGAAGTAGATGACCTCAGCATCTTTGTCCTTCTCTTTCTGTGTGGCCTCTTTCCTGACCCTTCCCTTCCCCGATCCTCATACTCCTGCTTAATGGGAACAGATCCATAAACTCAGGCCTGAGGCTGGGTGTCAGAAGGAAAGCAACCAATCTGACACACCAGACCCTAGATACTCCTGTATTCCTTTCCACATACCTAGAGCTCATCTCCAAAGGCAAGGGCCCCCATTTGACCCAAGAGCGGGGCCCAAGGTAAGAGGACCACTCTGCCTAGCTGTGGGCTTGAGGCTGTAATGAAAGGAAGCCAGGGCAACTGGTGGGAAAGAAGAGGGCACACATGCCTTCTGTCTTCTGGGTAATCCGACTTTCCTGTTCCTTAGTGTAGACAACTGGAGGAGACAGATCAACCTGCCTCCACCCTCCGGAGGCTGGGATGGGAAGGGAGAGGGCGTGGCTTCCACCACTCCCCAAAGCCTGCAGGAGCTCACGGTGGTTACTGTAAGGGTTATTCCAAGCACTGAGGGCAGTATTTTTATTTCTGTACTAGGGGCTAACACATTTTTAAGTCCCCAGTAAAACTTCAGATTTAAAGTTTCCAAAAAGGTTGAGGTTTAGAAAGCCCCCGCAGGCTCCACTGTTCAGGGCACTCTGTTAATATACACCTGCATTTACAAGCCTAGGCTGGTTCACGTCTTAACCTTCCAGTTTCACTGTGCCTTTCAGTCTTCAGCATGACTATTTTAATTAGCCATCATTTACTATTTACTATGTAACAGGAATTACATGTTATTTTGTTTAATCCTTACAATAATCAAATGACACAAGTCTGATTTCATTTTACCAAAAAAGCAGCCAAGATCAAAGAGTGATCTGCAGTAGCTGATGAAGAGTTAAACCCTGGCAGACTTAAAAGCCAAGTACCTTGTGCTGTGCTAGTCTTTAAGCTCCCACTCCTCACCTTCTCAAGGCCATCAACCCCTTCTGGCCTCCTTGGCAGGAGGGGACCCACTCTCTGACAACAGATAGCTCAGATGGACATGATAAATTCCATCAGAGCAACAGGGCCATGGCAAGGGAAAGGAGGATCTGTAACGGGGCGGGTCAGCAGGAGTCAGCTCTTACTCTAACATACTAGTCAACAGCTGTTCTGTGTCCACTAATGAGAGATCCAGAGTTTGGCACTTGACTTGACCAGACAAAAGCATAAGGGGCTGTGACTGGGTCCTGCCCTTATCAAGCGCATAGGACCCAGGTGTTAAGTAATCTTTCCAAGAGCTAGGCAGAGCTGTGCCCCACCACGCACTCCAGTACTTACATCTCATTTGGACATAGGGGCTCGGAGTGACTCTCATTCTCTTAACCTTTGCACACCCCTACAATTTCCTCTCACTAAGCTTTTCCCAAAAATTATACTCTATGGAGTCAAGCTGGATAGATGCCCGTTTGTGTCTGCAGTGGTGCAGGCGATCCTGACTTACTTTTGTCTTTAATCTGTCTCAGTGGCTGGTTGGCTCCCTTTCCCCAGTTCCTCTCAATTGTGTAAGGTTTGATTTCCATGCACAATGCCTTCTCTTACAGCTCCCTCTTTCCTGACTGAACTCTGCCTGTCACACCAATGACAGAACAAGTGGAGGATGGATAACCTAGCAACTTAGCAGCTACATGCAAGAGCTTTGGAGTCAGGCTTGGATTTGTCATGACTCGATCATTGATCAGTTGTTATACGTTAGACAACTTTTTTCCACGCTTCAATTTTGTATCCTATAAAGTGAGGCGAATCCCACTGTGTCAGTTAAAGAAGTGAATAAAAGATGACACGAGATCACATATGCACTGAACAGTCCTGCTTGTCTTAGTTGTTGCTGTTGATCTATGATAAACTGCCTTAGGAGAAAAAAGCAAATTTTTCAAAAGCATGAACAGAATCACTCAAAAAGCAGATAATTTTGACTAAAGCCAATAGGTCACACAAGCACTGAGAAAGAAGTCTGTTGATTTTTCTAATATAGTATTATAATGGGTAATTGAGAAATATTTGGTGGGCTCTGTAACTGGGTCAAGTGGTCAAGCAGTGCTCTACGTATTTCTTCTCCCTTCAAGCTGATCTAGCCTGTGACTCATTCACAAGGGTAGGGAGAAGGAGGAGGATAGAGGGAGGACACATTATTCGCAGAGTGAGGGTAAGAAGGAAATGTTGTTTTCTGGGCACATGATGTCTAGAAGGAGCCCCTCAATCTGAGCAGCAGCCACTTACCTGGAATGGTAGCTTTGGTGCCAGGGGGGGCCCATCGTGCCCGGAGATATCTGCATCATGCTGCCTTCCGACTGGTGCTCCTCGAGTTGGGCCGTGTGCCACGAATGAGGGCGGCCCGTGGGTTCACTGCGCCTGGGGAGACAAGGAGAGGGAGCCCAAATGTCAGGAGCCTCCTTGGCTGTCTCCTCAGAGACAGAAAAGTAACCTAGTGAGTACTGCAAAGAAGACTCTTCTCATCAGTGCTGCTCCCTGCTCAATTTTTAATTTCACTTCTGATACTGCCATAATCTCAGATTACACAGAAATGTTACAAAATTAGCATGAAGAGTTCCCACATTAACTTAGACTTCCTACCTGCTAACAATTTATGCTTTTAGAATGTAAAGCACAGGGAACTAACTGCTTAGTCTTCCCAGGCCTCTGCATGTGTAAAAAATGGGAGCACTAATCCCTTTCCCCAAGGGACATTGGATATTTGGAAAAAGCTGTGTGGGCCTTTGGGCATCCTCTGCACAACCTGGGGTAAGTGAAACCACTGAATTACTTTCTTGGTAAGAAGTTGATGAAGACGAGCAGCCGCCCCGTGTTGACAATGCTCTGGGCTGCACAGTTCAGAGGACAAAGTGCTCTCCAAAATAGTTTCCCATTCTGCAAGTCAGTGGCTTCAACTTTTCAACATGCAAAGAACTGACCAGGCCAAAGGGAGGTGGGAGGTGACACTCCCTTTGGCCTGGTCAGTTCAGTCTCCAGGGCCGGGAGGAGTCTGGTGAGGAGCCTACACTTCTACAGAAAGGCAGTGTCGGGCCAGAGTGAGGTGAGCTGTCAGACGCTGCCTGCTGAAAACACTCGAGCAGGGAGACTGCAGGGGAAATTCTCTGCAGCTTAGAAACACTTCCGTGGGATCTAGGAGCGCACTTGTTGAAAATAATAGCTGCAAATTATTCCAATTCACTGTACTTGGCCTTGAGGCTAAAATCCTACCCACCTCTTTGCTGTGAAACACAAATTAGCTTCTGTAACACAAATGAAGACTCCCTCTTGATGCCAGTAAAATTCATCTGTTAAGCAGGTCAGCCTAATACTAGACCAGGTGCCGACAGACTCAGGGTCTCACCCTGTCATTAACTTGCTGTATGACTCTATGGGAAGCCACTAAGCCTCTGCTTATCTAAAAAGTGAAGAGATTAATCAAAGAGACTGAATTAATCTCATTTTAATCTTAAATAACTTTTTTTTTGTCTTTTGGAACAGGATCTTGCCATGTAGTCTAGGCTAGCCTTGAACTTGCTATGTAGCGCAAACTGGCCTCAAACTTTCTGTCTTTCTCAGTTCTCCTGCCTCATCCTCCCCAATGCTGGATTACACTGTAGGTATACACTGCCACACCTAGATAATTTGAAATAATTTTTTTAAATGTATAGAGAGCCAGGCATGGTAGCCCAGACCTATAATCCCAGCACTTAGGAGGCTGAGGCAGGAGGACTGCCATGTATTCAAGGCCAGTCTATGCTAGTGAGAACCTGCCTCAAAAAATTAATATAATATAATATAATATAATATAATATAATATAATATAATATTTTATTGGTGGTACATGCTTGAAATCCCAGCACTCAGGAAGCTGAGGCAGGAGGATCGCTGTGAGTTTGAGGCCAATCTCGGCTACACAGTGAATTCAAGGCCAGCCTGAACTACACAGTAAGACATTGCTCAAAAAAAAAAAAAAAAAAAAAGACTGAGGATATAGCTCAGCAGCATAGTGCCTGTCTGGCAAGCATAAGGTCTTAAGTTCAATTCCTAGTAACAAAAATAAAAATAACAACAACAATAATAAAATACAATGTATAGAGACACTGAAGAGCTTCACCTGACAGATGATTTTCAAAATATTTATACATTTTGACTCTTTTTTTTTTTTTTTTTTTTGGTACCAGGGATCAAACTCACAACCTTGCGCTTGCCAGGCAGGCGCTTAAGCCACTGAGCTAAATCCCCGGCCCTACATTTTGACTCTTGAAGGGAGACTACGGTGATAGGCAAATTGGTTTTGTATGAAGCAAGAGAAAGTAGTGCATACAATTTTTTGCAGTTATTTAGTAAACATGTTAGGCCAAGAAAAGCAGGAGACACTCAGATCTCTCTGAAGATGGGATGGCCTGCTGCCGTGCTGTGGACAGGTCAGAGTATATGCCCCCAGAGGGTCACATGGTGAGGCTTAGCCTCTAGAACAGCTGAACAAGGTGGCAGAAAGTCTAAGAGGTGGCACCTGGGAATAGGAACTAGGGCACTCACTGGGGGCTGTGCTCAGAGGGGGCAATGGAGTTCTCGCCATGCCCACAATAAGGGGTTGCCATAAAAAGGGTACACCTGACGCCTACTGCTCTTCAGCTCCGCCTCATAGTGAGGCCCTCAGCAGGGGCCAAACCCAGGGCTACCGGCTGCCAAAACTGGGAGCAAAAGAAACCTGTAGGGCTCAAGTGATCTTTCTGCCACAGCCTCCTGAGTAACTGGAACTATATGCATATGCTGCCATGCCTGGATGCAAACCTTCATATGTAATTAGCCAGCCTCAGTATTTTGTTATAGTACTAGAAAACAGATTATTATAGCTGGCATGAGCATAAGGGCATCCGCTCTGAGACAGGACAAATAAAGATTCTAGTCTACATTTTTAAACCAGATCCCATTGGCTTTTAGTTTTTGAATTCTAGGTAAAATTCCTCATCACTCTGAATTGCCTCATTTGTAAAAACAGAGATTATAGCAATCTATTCAGGATTTTTGAGATTAAAAATGTGCCTGGCACATAGTAACAGCTGAAGAAATGTTAAGTATTATTATTGCCAGTTGTTCATTATTAAGGAATTCATAGAGAGGCTGGGGAGACTCACTCATCAGCTCTATTGAAAAGGATGGAGAAAGAAGCAGAGGGTGAACAAGGGAGGAGAGAGGAATGGGCAGGAGTTGGTGGGGATGAGTCTCCCAGCTCTAGCTCCTCAGGAGGGTACTTACTGATGGCCAATAATCAGAGAGGCTGGCCTCAGGCTTACTGTGGACACAGCCTACAGAATGCTGGCCAAATGCAGGAAGGTGCCAAGATATTAGCAGGATATTAACAGGCCACAGAGAAATAGATCTTGCCCACTGGGAATCTACAAAAGAACCAACAGAAGTAGTAGCACAGCATGGACCAGAGAGACAAGGGAAGATGCAAAACCAGGAGATCAATAAGCCAGTATGTCCTTTAGTTCCTTACCCCTGGTACCTCTCTATTCCTCACAGCACATCCTATATAACCCCTGCCTTTAGGTTCAGCACTGCCCAAAGTTGATCAGCCTTTTCCTGGAGGGCCACCATGGAAGCCCTCGGCCTCTTAGCAGTGTGGCATTCTTACTGCTGGTTCCACTCTGACCTGGGACATCCAGCTCCCAGAAACCAGCTGCTGCCTCTACCCAGCCTTCTGAAGGCAGCTGACTTCTCTTCAGCCTCAGCTCCCTGCTAACTTGTCACTCTGGTTTGCCCCTCAGTTCTATCTAGTAATAAGCAATCTCTCCTCCTCATGCCTCCAAGCCCTTTGGAGGATGCCCAAATCACACAGCCAGGA
>PVJX010013459.1:0-47369 GCA_004027295.1 Dolichotis patagonum | reverse complement strand
AGTCTTCATTCCTCTCTTCTCAAAAGTACCTGGGTTATTTATTTTACTCAAGAGGACTAACACACTCATGACTGATTATAAGTATATGGACTTATGGAGAATATTAATGTATTCCATCATTCCCTTTTCAAGAGATAGTATCTAAGATGCTGAACAGTACCACAAGCTAGCTAACATTCTCTTTCCCAAAACTGAATAAAAAAATTCTGTAGATTAATATACACAATGCTAGTAAAGGTAAGAAAGTGGTACACTGAGTGAAAAAAATAGAATTTTGAAAAATCTACCATTACAAACACACACGCGCGCGCACGCGTGCCTGCACATACATGCACTCTTCACTAAATTCTTCTGCCAAAGAAAAGAGAAAATAATTATAATTTTGCAGATGAACTTGGGAAATTGTGGATACTGGCTGTAAATTATTGGTTCTTTCTTATTCCAATTTATTATTTCAAATTACTGCTAAATGGAGGATTACGGTGAATCAACTGGGCACTATAATGATATAGAATACTAACATATGGCACAGGATTCTAGACACTGTTTTGGACCGAAACAGACACTGAGAGAAATTTTGTTTTTAGATGCCAAAGTATTGAACTGCTGGGTAGTGAATATATTTTGACATTTTAGGGTAGCAAATTGCTAGAGATTGACAAAAATAAAGAAATGTGAATCTCAATTCTTTTTAACTTCATACATTGAAATCAAGTTTCTAAGCAGAGGAGTTTCTCAAGTCTTACAATATTAATCTCAAGAATAAGAGAGAAAAATAATGCACAGTAAAGATGGTCCCCTTGGTCTAAGCCAGAATATTTGCTGTAAATTTGGACTCTGATGATGAATATGTGCAATTTTCTTTTTTTCAGGAGAATATGGATGTATTTCTTATAAACATGTTGGCATGTTTATAAGATGCCAAGATGCCAAGATTCATGTTGGCAATAATTAATTAATATGGTAAGCTTAATTAATTAATTAATATGGTGTTTTTTTTCTGTTGCAGTATAATTTTCTTTTTCTTTTTTTAGGTTCTGTTTTACTAATGGGGCACTTAGCTTTGAAAGATATGCTTAATTTGAGAAAAAAACCAGCTCCCCTAGATTTCTTCATTTATACAGGATTTATAAAGTATAGCAAACATAACAGAAGTTACGTAAAAACTGAAGAGTTTTCTGGACAATCTTAGGAAGCAAAAGGCTATCTTGCTTTAGATGATATTTTGCACCAGTATAATATCATGAATCTGCTTCCATTTTGCTATCGTGAGAAAGCAGTTCACGGAAGAAGTTGGCATATAAGTTTAAGTGTAACAGAAACAGAAACAAAGCAGAAAGATCTCAAATAAAAAAATTTGTAGTGGTTGACTGTGTCAATTTGAAACATTTAGAAGCTTAACTAAATGGGTTTAGCAACTCTACACCCTTCTACACCCTAGGGCATAGAAGACCCACCCTAGGGGGTCATCACCTGGAGGTATCAAAGGGAAGGAGGAAGGACGAATGCATTCCACTCTTTGGAGAAGCTCCAGTCTTCACCTTTGGTTGGACCTCGTCTCATGGCTTCCAGTGTAGACTCTTCAGCCTTGCATCGTAGAGCCTTCACCCTTCTGTCACAGACCCATCAGCCTGCTGGTGTGGACTTGCAGGAGACACTAGGGTGAACTGCAGACCTTGGATTGAATCCTTCGGCCTCCAGTGTGTAGACACCCTCTGCACGCTCCTCATCCGACTCTGTGGCTGACCATCGTAAGCCAGTCTTGTCATTTCTTATACATTTGTGTATCTGTGTTATATCTGTTCTCTCTAGTAAAATCCTAATACAAAACTCTAATGTTAAACCTCAACAAGTTTGAAAAAGAGAACAAGACGAGCCAAACTTGAGCAGAAGGATGGGAGTTAGAAGCACTATAGTAGAAACACATAAACTATGAAAACAAACAAACAAAACCTCCCAAATTACCAACTACTGTTTTGAAAAGATTTTTTAAAAACCAATAGATCTATTGATACAGTTATTGAGAACAGAGAAACTCAAATAAAATCACAAATGCTGCAGGAGTAATTATAACTGATAGCTTACAAATAAAAGATCACAAAATACTAGTCTTAAGCAATTGCATACCAGCAAACAGGATAACTTAAAATAAGTAGATAATTTTTAGAAACATGTTATCTATCAAGGCTGAACCAACCCATAAAAATGTTTGAGCAAGCCAGTATACAGCAAGGAGTTTTAATCATAATAGAAGTCTTTCATTAAAAACTGTCTGGAACTTGATGGTTTCATTATTAAATTAAACCACGTAAAGAAGAACTGACAACATTTATTCCCAAATTTTTCCCAAAATTATAGAGGACAATATTTGCAAATCAATTTTTTGAAGTCAGTATTGCCCTCATGTCTAAGTCAAATAATGACAGTGTGAGAAACAAACAATCCAGTAAACCAAAAAAATCTATAAACCAATATCCTTTGTGAACTCAGATTTAAAAATACTCAATAAAATAGTAACAAATTAAATTCAGCATTATATTGAAAGGGCCATCGATCATTCCCTCAGTGCAAAGATTAGCTAACATATGCAAATGGATACTTGTGATACCTTGCGGTAACAGAATATGACAAAAACAATACCACCCTCAGTGGAATCAGAGAAATCTCTTTAAAAAATTCAACTTATTTTTATGGCAAAAGTTGTTACTAAATTAAGTATAGAAACAATGACTCATGGCACATTACCTTAGAGTTAATCTAATTTTAAATGATGAAAATCATTGTATTTAAGACAAAGATGACCACACTTGACATTTTAAAAAATCTAAAAGCTAAGATATGTTTGTTTTCAGATAATATAATTATATATATACAAGCTTAGGATAATTATTCAGTTCATTGTGGTGCAAAAATGCCATGTTCTATAGAAGTCCCACTTCAGATTTTGAACTTATCTTTATAAAGTTTTATCAGTTGAATTTTAAAGAGCTTTTTCTGACTCTACTGAGAGTGGTCTATGAGCCATGTGGTGTAGCAATGTGAAGCAGTGACAGTGAACCCCTCCTCTGAGTCACAGTCAAGCATGTAGTGACAGCAGTAAATAAACAATAATTAACAGTGCAGTGTGCTGCTCATCTATGGTCATTGTTAGGTTAGGTATAAAAAAATTTATGTTTGACTTATGATATTTTCAATTTACAGTGGGATTATTGGGATGCAACTGCATTGTTAGTCACGGAGCTTGTTTAAAGCTGGCAGAGCACATAAAAATTGGGTGCATTTTTTAAATGTCAAATATGAAATATCTGAAAAAAAAACTAAACCTACTAAGAATAGTTTAACAACAACAATGCAAACTGTTAAGAATTAATTTAACCAAGATGGCAAAAGTTCTTGTGCAGTCAAAACTGTGAAACGTGGATAAAATATAAAAAGAATACACAAATAAATACTTATACTCTGTTCATGGATAAGACCAGTAATCTTGTGCAATGTCTATATCACTGAAAGAGATACAGTAGGTCCCCTACTTACAAATGATTTCCATTCCAGGAGAACATTTGTAAGTCAGATTTGTTCTAATTCTGACAGAGTGAGTCTTGCATAGTACATCTGTGAAAGTTCACAGCTGAAATTTTTGTAACCCAGGAGCTCATTGTATGTAGAATTAATGCAATGTAGTTTTAATAGAAATAGAGAAAACAGTCATAAAGTTCTAATGAAAACACACACAAATAAACTGGGGGTATCACATAACCTGCTTTTATTTATTTTAAAAAGCTGTGATAACTGTATTTAAATGTGTAGCATCTGTATATATGATGATCATCTTGACAAAATCTTATTAGACAAATAAATCTGATACCCAAAAAATAGAAGGCTGGTGGAGGAAGGGGGAAAAATAAACTGAAATGTGTTATGTGTATGTCCTAATTCCCTACAGTGAATGCAATCATTATGATCTCTAAATATATACTAGTATAAGTCAAAAAAGTCACAGAAAAAAACCCAACATGCTGACCTCTCAAAGACACATTTACTAATGAAAAATTAAAGAAAATGGAGAAATAAATGCATACATATATGGACGATTGATTTTTGACAAAGTGAAAATACCACATGGTGGTAAATGATTGTTTCATTAATAAATGGTATTGGAAAAACTGGATTCCTTAATGAAGAAAGAAATTTTATGTCATACATAAAATATATTTTAAGTGGGTTAAAGATTTAAACATATTACTAGGAAGTCTAAAACTTCTAGAAGAAAATATGGGGAAAACACTCTGACATTGATTTGGGAAGTGACTTTTCTTTTCATTCATTCCCAAAAGGGCAGGTAATAAAAGTAAATATAGACAAATTACATGTACCAAAATAGAAAGTAATGACAGGAAGGAGTTAAAAATGTGAAGAAACTACCTAGGCATTAGGAGAAAATCTCTACAAATCATACAGCTGATAAGTGTTGTATGTACAAAACATATACTGAATTAAAAAACTGTAGAAAGAAAGAAATTCAACTTCTCTATTATGTTTTATTTTTCTTGGTTTTATTCTCTTCAAAATAAAAGAAATTTTAAAAATTGGAAATGGGACCTGAGTAGATATTTCTAAAAAGAAGACATACAAATGATCAACAGATACAATGGAAAAATCCTCCTTATCAATAATGTTAGTTCAATGTAAATTAAAACCACAATGAGTTATCATCTCACACCTGTTACAATGATTGTAATAAAAGAGTAAAAGATGAATAAATGTTGGAAAGAAGTGAAGGAATGGAAAAGTTTATGAACTATTTCTAGCAATGTAAATTAGAACAACTGTTATGGAAAACTACAGAGATTACTCAAAAAGTAAAATCATAGTCATTATATTACCCATTAGTCTTCTATAAACTACACAACCATGGAAAGTGAAGTGAATGTGTGGAGAGATATCTGTATCTCCATATATATGTAGCAGTACTGTTCACAGCAGTGAACATATGAAATCAGTCAATGTATCCATTAACAGATGAATGGACAAAAAAATGCATTCTATATACACAATGAAAGATTACAATGAATGAAAAAGAAAGAAATTTTGTCATTTTCTACAACAAACAGGCTGAAAAGCACTGTTCTAAGTGAAGTTCGGCAAAGAAAAACAGATATCTTATTTTTCCTTATATATAGAATCTAAAACATGGATGTCATAAAAGTGACAAGTAAAATAAAAGTGACAAGTAAAAATTAAAAAACAGGAGAAGTGTGGAAATGATAACTGAAGAATAGAAAATTCTTACTAAGCAAGTAAAAATTCTTTCTGAGATATGTATTCAGGTGATGCAGTTAATTATACTTTACTGTATATTTAAGAATTATCTAAAGAATAAATTTAGAGCTATGAATACCTTAAGTAGCTTGCTCAATTAAATTCATAAATTGTGACAGTTTTATACATCACAAATGCAATTATGATATTTCAATTTACTATAAAAGATACTTTTTAAAAAAGAAAGAAATTAAAAATAATCTGTGGAACTCTTTCCTGTATCTGGTTTTAAAATTATCATACCCACATATATTCCCTCTGTTATTGATGTTATTTAAAAACATTTATGTGTTCAAGTCATTGTGATTTTCTTTTGTTTTCCTATATTTATTTTTTAGCTTCTCTACTTTCCTTTATTATGTGCCCAGTTTTTATTACAAAGAACATTGGTACCATTTAGATGTACACAATGATCACATTTATCATAGGCAATTTGTACTTGTACATGATGCATCTTGATTTCTCTTTTTCTCCCATTTCCCTCCCCTCACTTCAAATTCACATCCCTCCTTACTTACAAAGCTTTGATTTTGTCTTATTTTTCTTTTATCATTTTTCTCTTCTTTCCTTTCCCCCTCCCTTCCTAGTTCCCCTTGCCTTTTGAACAATTTCTTCCTCTTTCACAGTATGTATTATAGATTTGGTTCTTATTTACACATTTAATTTCTTACACCAGAGAGATAATGTGCTAATTACACATTTGTCTGATGTATTTCACTAAGAGTGTGGTAAATTGTGCATAGATTGCTGGGGTATGATGCTTTTAATTCTTTCAAGAAAAAAAAGAGAGAAAAGAAAGGGAATAGCTGAGTCAAATAGGACCTCTAATCCTAGTTTTTTGAGGAGTCTCTATACTGATTTCCAAAGTGGCTCTGCCAATTTACACTTCCACCAACGATGGAAAAGTGTTCCTTTTCACCATAGCCCCTCCAGCATTTGTTATTCACGGATTTCTTGATAATAGTCATTCTTTCTGGGGCGAGATGGAAGCTCAGTGTTGTTTTAATTTTCATCTCTCTAATAACTATTGATGTTGAGCAGTTTTCAATATTATATGCATTTTTTACTGCATCAAAAATGTCTAGTCTTTCAGATGCCCATTTTTAGATTGAGTCTTTAAATTTGGGAGGTCTGATTCTTTTCAATTCTTCATGTTCTAGATATTAGTTTGAGGAACAGCTGGCTAAAGTTTTTTCACTCTGTGGGATGTATTTTCACTACGTTAGTGATTTCTTTTGCTGTGAAAAGGTTTTTTAATAAAATGAGATCCCAGTTCTTGGTTCCTTTCTAGTGTTTCTCATGCCATCAAAATTTTGTTCATGAAGTCATTGCCTACATCATTTTACCTATTCTGTCTTTCAGAAGATTTAATATTTGTTTAATATTTACATCTTTGATTCATTTTGATTTAAATTTAGCACATAATGTCAGACATGGTTCTAATTTTAGTCTTTGGCATGTGGAAAACTAGTTTATCCAACACCATTTAGTAAACACATTATATTTCTTCCAACAACGATCACACTACATGGCTAAAAATTGAAAGCGTCCACTCTTAACAAGACAAAGATATCCACTATCTGTGCTTCTATTCCTTATATTTCTGGAAATATTAGCCATAGCAGTTAGACCAGAGAAATAGATAAAAGGAATAAAGATAGCAAAGGAAAAATTTAAATTATCATTATTTGCACATGACATGATACTCTACATAAAGACCCCACAATATCCACTGAACAAATTCTAGATATTAATAACCAAATCCAGCCCTATAACTGGATACAAAGTCAACACTCAAAAATCCACACTATTCTTATTCATAAGTGACAAACTGAGAGATAAATTAGGACAACAACTCCTTTCACAATACTATTGATAAAATGAAATAATTAGTAATCAACCTAACAAAGGAAGTAAAATATCTCTATACTGAAAACTACAGTGTTCTACAAAAAGGAGGTTAAAGAGGAAAATGAAAATATATTCCATGCTGTTGTGTAGGAAGAATCAACATAGTAAAGTGACCATACTTCCAAAATTGTTACACATGTTTAATGCAATCATAATTGGAATTAGAGAAAGCAATACTAAATTCACTTGGAACCAGAAAATACCTAGAATAGCAAAAACAATTCTAAGCAACAAAACAAGGCAGAGGGTATCACAATCCTTGACTTAAAATTATACTACAGAGCTACAGTGAAAAAAAAAGTGTGGTACTAACAACAACAACAACAATAACCACTATGAAAAGACCTGAAGATAAATGAAACAGATTAAAAGATGCAAAAAAAAAAATCCAAACACAGTCAGCTACATTATCCTTGATAAAGAGGCCACTCTGGAAAACAGCTTCTTTAATAAATGGTCCTATAAAAACTGACTGTCCATGTAACAAAGACTAAAACTATACCCATGTCTATTATGTGCCTCCTTCATAAATTGTACTATACCCTTGTGAATCCACATATCCCCTTCAAGTTTTTCCCCATGCAAATTCAAAGCATGTTCACATAAAACTTGCAAAACTGTAGAATCATGCACACACATTTAGCTTTCTAAAAATACATCCTGGAAATTCAGGTCAGGTAATTGGTGTTGTTATAGTTTATGTATTTAAAAGTTAGATAAAATTTTTCAGGTAAATCTAATGAATTTCTGTTGATGGGGATTTATTTAGGGTTCCTGTACTTAAATGTGTTTGTTTTTGCCTTTTGTACATGATATTCTTTTGTTAAAGTCCTTCCACTTATTGTAATTTGCAGTAGTGCTCTTAATTATGTAGAACAAATTTTGTGAGAAATTCATTATTTAGAAAAAAATATATTTTATAGTGATGCTGGATTTTGCTATATTTTTCTGTATCAGTGAGATAATTCCTGTTTTTCTTAACAAAAATGAATGTACTATATTCCACTTAATTCCTCAAGTGAAAAAAATAAATAACACTACATTTTTTTTAGTCCCTAACTACAAATTACTCTGTCACATTAATTAATAGAGTACTGAATTTGAACATCACTTGATTTTTACAACTTAGACATTTAGATTTACTCTTCTTTTTTCTGTTTTTATGTTTATTAGTGCATGTGCGTGTTTACAGCACATTATTACACTCATTGTGAGAAGTTGGTAGGTGTAGCTGGCATATCTTTTTATATCCTTTTCCTTTCCCCCCTTTTACACTTTAGTTTCTCACATCAGAGAGTGAGATTTATTTTACTTAAAAGGATGGTCTCAAGGTAAAACCATTTAGCTAGAAATGTTTCAAGTTATCCTTATTTATGGATGTACTCTCTTTAAAAAAACCACATCTTCTTTATTCAGTCATCAGTTGATGCCATTTGGGCTGTTCCTAAGATTTAGCTATTACATATTGTGCCTCTATAAACATAGACAAGCATATTGCCTTGTATGGTGCCTTTAATTTTTTCAGAAAGATACCAAGAAGAGGAATAACTTTGTAGAAGGAACCTCTAGTCCTGGTTTTCTGAAGAATCACTAAACTGATTTCCACAGGGGTTGTACTAGTCTACACTCCTACCAACAGTAGAGAAGGGTTCCTTTTTCCCCAGCCCACCAGCATTTGTTAATGGTTGACTTCTTAATAATAGCCATTATTTCTGGGGTGAGGTAGAATTTCAGTGTTGTTTTAATTTGCATCTCTCAAATGGCCAGTGATATTGAACATTATTTCTACTTCTCCATCTGTGGAGTGGGAGCTGGCTAAGGTTATCCATTACTCTGCTGTGGAAATGCTGCGGCATTTATTTATTTTCAAATGGTTAAAGTACATCCTTTGTCCATTTTTCACAAGCTCACAAGTTATTTTACAAATCATTTCAAGAAGCATTGATAATGTCATTACTATTCTGAACATCATTTTTCCAGTTTCTAAAGTCTTGTAACTCTTCTTTTGGAAACATGTTGAAAAGCACTTGGTGAATCTTCCTTTATTTAGTTTTAAAGATGTGGGAGGTTTTCCTTGCTTCTAATGTTTAAATGTAGTTTGTTTGATTTTCTTGATGTATTTATCAGTAAATGTTTTAATGTTTATATCTGTAGAAATTTTTCTCTTGTTTAAGTATATAATCTGTAAAAAAAAATCATAAAATATTTTTCTTCCAAATGAGGAGAGAATTACAATACGGTTTATTAGCTACTTTTTTTCCCACCAAGGTGAATTACTGCATGTTAAATAGTTATAAATACTGGAAACTACTTTAGGATTCTTAATTCACTTCTATTTTTCTGTTTATATATTCACAAGTCAGTACTGATATATACATATATATAAATATAAAAAATATAAAAATATATAAAATATAAAATAAACATATACATATATATGTATATGTTTATTTTCAAGACACTATTAATTTAATTATAAGATTATATAGTAGGGCTTGGATTTAGCTCAGTGGCATAAGTGCCTGCCTGGCAATCACAAGGTCATGAGTTTGATCCCTGGTACAAAAAAAAATTATATAGTATATTTTCTGTTAGATAACTTTAAAGCTATTATTACAATTTTATCATTCCTCCTTACATGCACCAAATAAAGAAATTAAAACCTGGAAATATGAGTTACCATTTAATTTATGTGTTATTTTTCATTTATTGCTTCAAGTATCATCTGAAAATATATTTCTTGACCTTTTTGAAACTCAAGTTTTTAAATTATGATCTACAAAAATAAAACATTGCATTCTGCCTTCCTTAAAAAAATTTTCTGAAATTAATTTAGTTTTTCAAAATTTACAAATATTATATTACTTTTATTGCTTTTATTCATTTCTAAATTTTATGAGTTGAATTTTATTGATTTTGTATAGTAATCTTAAAATTAACACTATTAAAATTCATTGTTTTAAGACTTTACATATCATAATTTTGGACTTACATAATCAATAAATCCTATGATTATATATATTGTTTTTAAATTTTCTGCCATTTTTGCTTCTTATTTGTACATACTTTATTTTATATTTTAACTATGAAGATGTTGAATAATAATGATGAAATTTTATTATTTTATTTTTTGGGTTACGTTGAAATGGTTTTTGTCTTAAGAATAATTTTTCTAATTTTTTGGTTATTATAATTGTATTTTCAATGTTCAGAGCTAATCCTATTTGTGTAAAATTATTAAATACTACATTATTCAATGCAGTACCTTCCCTACTTGTACATACATTTGAGTTTGTTTTTTTTATTGGTGATCAAAGGTATTTCAATTGATGTGTTACAGTTAGGTTCTATTTCCACAGAGATAAATTTCAGAACTATATTTAAACATAAGACCAGTTCAAAAACTTATATATCCCATGAGTTTAATATTTTGTTTGTTTGTTTTGTTTTTCAGTGCCTTTTTAAAAGATTTTATTGCTACATTTTAGGCACAATGTTCACATTTATCACAGAGATATTTGTATCTTTACATGATATATCTTGATTCTTCTACTTAGCATTCCTCTGCCTTCCCTGTCACTTCTTCCTTTCCCTATTTTCATAATTCATATTTCCATTTTTGAGTTTTATATTTCAATAGTCCAGTTTTTAATTAATAACTTCCAGTAGACTTTTTAACTGGAAATGTATTCTATTTTCATTAGCTTTATTAGTAAGTGTGGATGTTAGAGCCTAGTAAGAGTTTTTCATTCTTTAACCCTTGTGAGTAGTAAAGTAGTGATTTCATCTTATTTGGTGAAATCAGTATGGAGTGATAGCCAAAAGTCACAGGCTTCAGATGTCTTATTAAAATCTCTAAATTTAATGAATTTTGAAGCTTTTAACTTAAGAGTGTTTGCTGATAACGAATTCAAAATTATGGGCTCAGAGTCTGGAGTTCACTGAGTCAATTATTAATTTTACCATGCATAACTGCCAGATGGAAAACTGAACTCACAAAGTATGTTAGAAATGTTTATTTTACACTCAGAACATAAGAATTTTGTCTGTCTTATTTTTGATGAGATACATTTATTTGATCTTTTAAAAATCAGTTATATCAAGTATCGATATAGATATTAATTTTAACCATAAGATTCATTCAGTTATTGTTCTTTTCAATATATGCATTATTTCATAAAGATACCTAATGTGATATGGCATAATTTTATAAATTAGCCTTAAATATCAAAATTGCCATTGACAGATCAAAAATTATATATTCTTGAAATTTTACCCCGATTCGCTTAAATAAATATTATAATATGGAGTGTAGTAGTGTATGTCAGAGTACAGAACTGTTTATTTATAATTTTAAGTGTTTGAAACTTTTTGTTTGTTTTGTTTCCTGTGATCAAACTCATGACCTCACCCTTGCCAGGCAGACGCTTATACCACTGAGCTAAATCCCTAGCCCCAATTCTAAGTGTTTGTACAGGAGTCTAAAAATTTAAGTTTTGTGGCAAAGTTAAAATATCAATGAACCTTATGAAATAGTTCATTCTTCAAGAAATAATGTATTCTAGGGAAAAAAGTGATAATTTACTATGAATTTAAAGATTATGAATGTACAAATGAACAACAATTTCTTCAGTCATTAAAGTACCACAGAACTTTAACCCAAGAGATGGAAGCAGGTAACTAGCAACAGCATGACCTGCCGTTATTACTCACAAATAAGAATAATCAACGCAGAAGTCCTGCACTGTAGTCAATCGATGTAGTAAACTTAACTGGGAGGCATTAAGAGCTGTTAATATTTTTTCTGACTTTCTTTTTTTTTTATTCTACATAACTACCTAAATAAATGTTTTATTTAACTGACAACTGAGCGTAATATTGAATCTCAAAAGAGAGGAAAAATGGATTTCTTCTATCATTGTTAAAGTTTTTAAAATGTTTGAAACAACCAGAATTTAATCTACCTAGAGAATCAGAGAATTACAGGTTTAGAATATAACAAAACGTGTTTTAAAGTGAATTTGTCATATAAGTTTTCAAAGACTTGCCGTTCATCAAGGAATAAATTGTGTCTATCGTTAGTGCAGTAATTGCTGCAGACCAAGATCACCAGTGCAGAAATGCTAAGTACTATACAATTAACCAACCATGAAATAATTTGGCTGGCAGTATGCAAGTCTACTTTGCTGACAAATGAAAATGTCAATATTCAGCATTGAAATGGAAAACCCATAATTAAATTTCAACTGTAATAAATTACATTTTCAATATAATTGTGAAAAGTAGCAGCTGAATTCAAGACAAAAAAATATTTTTGAATTCTTGGAGATTGTATATTCTAGTAATATATAATGAACATGTATGAAAAAAATTGAAGTGTATACAGAGACTACTACACTCAAAAAATTCCTACAAGTAAAACAAAAAAACTCAAAGAAAAATGTATTTTGACAAATATAAGCCTGTAATTACAGTTTGTCAAATTTGAATCCCAATTTCTTTAAGGGGTTAAAATGATACAGGCTAGTTTAATGTTAAACAGAGATTCTGAACTGTGGTGTAATGATTATAAAGCACTAGTTATACTCCCTGGCACAGTGTTGTTTGAGATTATTATTTTTAATATAATTGATTCATTGTAAATATTCCTTAATAAAATTAATTTTGATATCTGAAGGTTTTCCTTTAAATATATTAGAAAATTGTGAATTATTTAAATTTTTTTAATAAAAGGTCTCTACTTTTGAAGATGTTTCAATATGATTTATTGGAAAAAATGGTTTTTGAAAGCTCCAATTAAAAAACAATTCTTCAATTCAACTTTAGATTATTATTATTATTATTATTATTATTGCAGTACTGGGGGTTGACTCCAAGGCCCTTTCACTGAATAATCTCCCACATTTTTAAAAAATTAATTAATTAATCAATTTTTATTTTGAGACAAGGTGTCACTAAGTTGTTAAACTGCCCAGGCTGGGCTCAAACTCTTGAATCTTCCCCTCAGCCTTCCAAGACGCTGGGATGACAGGGTCACATCACCACACCCAGCTGCTCAAGCATTTCTCTGAAGAAACTGAGTTATTGGAGGACAGTGCACGTCAAACATTGTTAAACCTATGAGTTAACCAGCCGTTTCTCCCTGTCTACTTATTCATGTTTCCTTTGCCAGGTCAAAGTCATCATTGTACATTTTCCTTCTCATTTTAATTGTAATGATAATTTTAAATAATTCTCCTGTATATTTTAATAAAATGTAAATATTAGATAATTTAATTGTTATTTATTTTACAATATTCAACAATATGTCTTAAAATTGAAAATAGACTTAAAGATAATATATAATCCATTAACAAATAATTTAAAATATCCTTATCTGAAAAGCAAGTTTTCTTCTTTGTATGCACAGATACTTCCTCCGCCACACAGATAAATGCACAAAATGTTACAAGCCTTGATCCCATAATTTTTTTAGCAAGATCATTCAATTACTATATCATGATGTTGTGTTATCCAGATAAATGTACATTTACTTTATACATTTAGTAAAAATCTAATATTCTCTTGTATTAATCTGTCATATTTTAGATGATTTTTATTAAAACAAATAAGGAAACACTAATGAACTTGCAAGCACATTTTCCACGTTCATATCTTATTTGTTCTTTATAAAATTCTACATGGAAAATTATTATTTAAAATAGTTTCATTTATTTACAAGTGAGAAATTGAATTCTAAATAAACTAAACTTCCCTAGTTCTTTACTCAAACTTCACTATGCATCATACTACCTTCTGGTGGAGGTAAGAGTTACATGTACTAACTCAACGTTTAAATTCTGTTAAGGCAGAGTTAAGATCAAGTCAATTATTTTTTGAAGAAGATTTGCCTCATCTACATTTCTATTTCCCAGTAGAATTTTTCACACTGTATTCTGTTATACTGAATATATCTTTTCTCCTTCTAGACTGCAGAATCCAGGTTTTTCCTTTAATTCTCGACATATGGTACATTCCAGGTTTAGCAGATGTCAACTTTACTTGATGAAAGGTCTTGATTTGGAATGTAGTTACAACCTCTCTCTCTTGAATCTACTTTATAGAACACATATAATGCAAGGAGGAGTAGGGTTGGGATATTTTCTTTTTAAGATTTTGTAATCGCTCTTAGATTGGAGTAGATCTATATTTTTTCAGAGAAATTAATATATCATGCAAAGAATGTAACAAATATTAATTGACATGGGAAGCCAAAATACCATTTTATGTATCTGTCTATACCAGGTTACCACCAAACGAGGAATAAAGTACCCAAATCTAGACTCTACACTTAGTGAAACTTCGCTTGTATTATAAGTCTTGTGAAACTGTAAGGTGTCCGAGAGAAGACTATTTTGTCAGATCTTTCTATTATTAACCAAGGTTAATTTGAATTGAAACATGGATTTTGTTTCAGTTATTTTTCAATGATTAAACTTTGTTTAATAAATTTATAGAAATTTAAATGAAAAAAATCCAGAGAATTTGTATATCATCATTTTTTCTTTACACACAGATTTTCTCCACTGGGAATATGTCACCCAACAATGATATATTTCTAACAGTGAATAAACTTACACTGACATACTATTTGCACTAAAAATCCAATGATTACTTTCCTCTACGCTCACTATTTGTAGCACTATGAGCTTTTATAAATATGCAATTTACCCAAAAATGTAGTACCATGCTGGAGTATCTACACCCCCAAATCATTTATTTCCATAATTTTGACAGTTAGAACATCTAATATCTGAATCACAAAGTGTATGGTATCTTTACACTGGTTCTTCAACTGAGAATGATTGCCTTTGTTTTTCTGTGTCTTTTAAAAATTTACACCTCGCCAGGGATTTAGCTCAGTGACATAAACCCCTGCCTGGCAAGCATGCGGTCGTGAGTTCAAGCCCCAGTACCAAACAAAACAAACAATCAAATAAAAACACAAAAACTTACAGCTCACATTTTTTTTTAGCTCTGGATATTATAAAGTTTTAATATAGCATAGTTTTTATACTCACTGATCTACTGAATTATATCTTGGTTGCTACCAAATTTGGACATGAGAGATAAAATTGCTATAAACATCTGTGTATAGATCATGTGGACTTATGTTCTTAATTCCTTTGGGTAAATGCCAAGGAGAATGATTGCTGAATCATATGTCAAGAATATATATACAGTAGTTATGCAAGAAACTGCCAAGCTGCCTTCCAAAGTATCACTTTGCATGCAAAATGAATAAAATGTTCCTTTCAGTATTTGGTTGTTGCAACACAATTTCCAGATAAGATTATCTTTACTGTACTCCTTGTTCTCCAAAGATCAGTTGATTATACTTAGGTAAATAAATTTTTGAGCTCCCTGTTCAGTTTAATTAATCAATTTGTTTATTCTTTCTCCTGTTCTTAAACACTTGTGATTACAGTAGCTTTTTGAGGTCAGCTCCTAGCTATCAGTCTCACAACTTTATTCTTCAGTTTTGAGTTGACTATTCTGAATCTATTGCCTCTCTGTAAATAGATTAGAATGAGGTTCCATCTGCAACATAGGATTTGGTAGGATTTTATTAAGAATGTAATGAATTTATAGGTCAAATTGGGAATAATTGACTTCTTGTTTTGATATTTTTTATCAAAAGTTTATAGTTTCCCTACTATATAGTAAATATTTTGCTACATTTATGCTACAGTGCTTCATTTTACTGAAAGATAACATATATGAAAGAATGGATTTAGTTTCAAATTCAACTTGCTTATTGCTTTTTATCAGAAATATTTTTTTGTACAACTGAGCTTGACTCTTGCAACTCTGACATATTTGCGTTTTAATTCTGAGTTTGTTTATTTTTTCCAATTTTTCTGAAATATACAAATTTTCCACATAGATGATGCTGTAACCCATGACCTTTTCTACGTAAAGTGTTTACTTTGAATTTCCTTTCGTTTCTTTGGAGATGGGTGGAACTTCCAGTGTGGTGTTGAAGTACTAAGAGGGCACAGATTTTCCTGGCTCCTTGTCTTACTGGGAAAGCTTTGAGATTCTCACCTGTAAGCATCGTGTTAGCTGTCAGGCCTTTATAAAATATTTTCATCAAGTTTACACATTTTACATTCCTAGTTTACTGCGAATTGCTATCTTGAATAAGTGTGGGAATTTTTCACACATAATGACTTGATTATGTGATTGCTTTTAACCTGTTGACCACTTGGATTTCACTAATTAATTTCAAATACTGAAACGGCATTTCATGAAAATGTCTGTGATGTATAATATTTCACAAGTGGTACAGTAATATTTAGTTGATGATTTTTACCTCAATGTTTAGAGGACATACTGTGAGTTTTAATTGTCTTTTATTGTTCTATTGTTGTCTGGCTGTGGACTTCATTTGAAACTTGTGCCCTAAAATGACTTAGCAAATATTTCCTGTTTCTGTGTCCTAGGAAAGATTGTTGAGAATGGGTTTAATTTTTCATAAATATTTGATAGAATTTACAATGAAATCATCTTCTACTAGCATTTCTAGTCACAAATTATTATTAATTTTTGCTTCTGTTTGTAAAGTCAGCCAGGTTTGGTGGCGCACGTGTGTAACTCCAGCACGCAGGAGGCTGAGGCAAGAGGGTTGCCACAAGTTCGAGGCCAATTTGGTCTATACAGTGAGCTCATGACCAGCCTACACTTCCCAGTGAAATCTTGTCTCAAACAACAACAACAAAATTTGAATTGATATTGTCTTCTGAGGATTATTTTTTGTATGATTTTTGGTAGATTAAATTTATTATTAGGTAATTATTAGGTAATTAGTGCATTTCACTTACGTTCTCAAATTTGTAGATATGGAGGAGTTCCTAAGATTCTTTTATAATGATTTAAATTGCCATTTAATCTACATTTGTGTACCCTCCTTTGTTCCTGATATTATTAATTTTGTTCTCTCTCTTCTTTTTCTAATTGACCTGTTTAGAACATTATTGTTTTTGTTTTGCTCGAAAAACTGCCTCTTGCTTTCACTTAATTTTTATTTTCTTAATATTTTCAATTTCATTGATTTCTGTTCCAATATTTGTTGCTCTATATTCCTTATGTTTTGGATTTACGTATATATTTTCTTTCATACATTTTGCTTTTCAAAATAATGTTTCAGTGATGAAGCTTAGAGATTGACTTTAGATGTTTATTACATCCTAGTTGTCTTAGTTCCTTTTACATTGCTGAGACGCAGTACCTAACACCCACAATTTAAAGAAGGAATAGTGTGCTTGGCTCACAGTTAGTGTAAATTTCAGTCCTTAGTCTAAGCTGGCTCCAGCATGGGGTAGAGAATGCCAAAGGAGAAACAGCTCATAGAATGGTTGCGTGAAACAAAGAGTAATTGAGGGAGAAGGGACTGAGACAGACCCCTCCAGGCCACCTTCTCAGTGCCTTTTCCAACCAGGCTTTACCTACCCAATCATGTTGGCTGTAAACTCACCAGTGGACTAATCCAGTGGTAAATATCATGCCCCCATGATCCAGTCTTCTCCCAAAAATGCCACTTATACGTGCAGGAAGCTTATGCGGAACATCTACTTACAAACCATAAAACTTATTTATGCTTTCTGTTTTATAAAGTTTTATAAATTTTTGTCTAACATTGTTTTACAGCCTTCAACACATTTTGATAAATTATAGTTTCATTTAATTCAAAACAGTTTAATATTTTTCCTGATCTTTCTTTGACCAATGTGTCTTAGACATATTTAATTTCAAATATCCAGGAATTTTTAGTTATCTTTCTGTTTTTGGTTTCTAGTTTAATGCCATTTTGATTTGAGAGTTGTAAAATTCCTATTCTTTTTCATTTGTTAAGATATAATCTATTTTGCAAATTCTTCCATGTGCTCCTGAGTATAATCTATCCTCTTCTGTGGTTGGACAAAATACTCTACAGATATCCTCTATATCCAGTTGATTACATGGTGCTGTTGAATTTAACTATGTCCTTGCTGATTTCTTGCATGCTGGATTTGTTCATTTGTGACACAGGAATGTTAAAAGTCTCTGATGAGGATAGTGGATTCTACTATATATTTTTGTATTTATCTCAGTTTTTATATCACTTATTTGATGCTTTGTTGTTAGAATTAGCCACTCAGTTATAAGGTAATACTCCTCTTTATCCCTGATAAATTGTCTTGCTCTAAAATCTAACTTGTCTCAAGTTACTGTCTTTAAAATTACTTTGTTTTGTTGGCATGATATATTATTTCCTGTACCATTTATTTTAGCGTACATATTGTCTTATCTAGGGAGTGAACAGCACTGTTGTATTAGAGCATTCAGCTCACTGGGATTATAATCTCACTACCAATAAAGAATTACAAACACAAATTTTGAAAAGAAGATACCATTGGAAAGAGAGGAAAAGATAGGTGGCCACACTGATAAGAATAAGGATGGAGGCTCCAGGGAAATGGAAGAGCCGTAGGCCCTTTATTCTTGGATGTTTTTATGTGTGTTGGGTCATTCCCCCCAACTGAACCTGGCTGTAATCCTGATTGGTTCCCTAGGCTGTCTTTGGTTTAGGCCAGGCACCCTTGCCTCCATCATTTCTTCTCTTGGTGTGTGTGTGACTTTTTTTTGCCTGTTTATTTGTCCTTGACAACATCTTATCTTCAGGACAGGAAGCAAGGATGGTTGGCAAGAGAATGGCTTGTTCATTGCCAGCTTAGAGTTTGGTAAGAAGGTGTATCTATTGTAGACATATATAGTGACCCCAAAGTGAGGGCATATACATATGCAAAATCTCTTTTCCCTTCTGTGCTTCCCCACAGTCTATTGGAGGTGCAGGGGACAGCTGTCTTAGATTTTTGATGTCATGCACCTGGCCTCACTGTGTTCTCGCTGTCACCTTTCCCTCTGGTCTTTTGGTGCAAGTTCCAAGGCCATTTGGTGCCTTTTTTATCCAGTATTGTCTTTTTCTACCCCATTTTTCAATTCCTTCCTGGGCGAATTTCCTTAGAAAAATGTTTACTCTTTCTAGTCAGGATTAGCTAGAAAACTAATACGGCCCTTACCCTATTTTCTCTCTACCTACAGAACTCTGTCCCTAAAATATCTTTATATTTAAAGTCTATTTCTTACAGGCAGCATATATTTGAACCTTGTTTGATCCACCTTGACCTTCTGGTTTAATTGGTTTATTTGGATTAAAAATGTAAGTTTTGATATAGTAGGATTAATATTTACTGAATGTTTTGTTCTCATTCTTTTTTTTTGTTTTTGTCTTTTACACTTTTTTGTCTATTTTTTAATAAGCACTTATATATTTGTATTTTTGTTCATTTCACATATCATAAACTTTTAAAACATTTTCCTGCTTATCCCTGAGTTTATTTCAGATGGTAATAGTACTCTGTAGCAAAATATCCTTAATTCCTCCCTAATCGCTTCCATGAGTGCTATCATGGATTTCACTTACACATAATCATGTATATACACATGCAAGCATAAATATGATATACAATGCCATATAAGCAAATGCATGTAAAAATGTGTATAGTCTTTTTGTTTACTTATCATTATGCATAATTATATATAAGCATCTGCATATAGGGGTTATGCACACACACATATAAATATATATATATATATATATATCAGTGTATATATAAATGAATTGTCATTATTATTCATTTATTTATTTATTTATTTGATTAAGGTTAAGAAACTATCAGGGACCTGGCCTAGATCCCTAATCTTCCAAATGAGTGTATGGTGAAGGTTTAAATAAATGAGGTGAGTGGTATGATTTTAGGGCTCCAGGAGGATCAGAACTCTCTACAGAGTTTGGGACTCTGGTGGCTGAGACAGGGAATGTCTCTGGGCAGCCTCTATTTATTATTTTTTTCAAATAACAAAGGAAACTAAACAGAGCTTGGGAGTGGTTCAAAGACTTTGTAAGTAACAGATTAAGTTAACAAGGAGAAGTATCTTAGGAGAAGATCTCCAGGTTGTGTTTCACCAAGGGGTGAAATGCCTGAGGCTCCAGTCGGTATTCAGTTAATTAGCCTTGGAGCCAGGTCCTCAGCCCTTATCTTATCTTGCCCAGACCTGCACCTGTGTTCAATTTGCAGCTCAGTGGCTTGCCAACAAGAAACAAAAGTTGTTATTTTATCTCCACTTATTTCTCCTTTAATTTATTAGGAAGCTCTGACTTTGCAATCCTCAGAATTTTTCCTGTCAATACAAAACATTTTTATTGTTATATTTCTTTCATTTTATTTGTGGGACTTATTTATTGAGGACATTGAGTTTACTTGTGACATTCTCTTACATATATTTATAATATATGTGTTTTCTATTGTATATATATTATTTTGATCGCCTCCATGCCCGCTGTTACTCCACTTCTCCCTCCTTTTCTAGCCTGATCACCTCCCTTTTGTCTAATAGTCTTCAATTAAATTTTAAGTCATTGTTTGTCCCCCTGTATCTTACCTATGAGAGAAAACATGATGCTTGTCTTTCTGAGTCTGGTTTATTTCACTTAGCATGATGCAGAGCTCATTTTGACATTTCCTGCAAATCGACGTAGTTTCTCCCTCAAACATTTTTTTCAAATAACAATGGAAACTAAACAGAGTTTTTTTATATGACAAGTTTTATTTATGTTTAATTTCTGAAGAAAAGTTTCACAGGATACAGAAATCTAGACTTTTTTATTTTAAAGACTGGATATTTCTCTCTTTTTATAAAATGCACAATTGCTGAGAAGTCTGATATTTTCTCATCTTTGCTCCACTTTGAAAAGAAAAAAAGACCAAACTTCTTCCAGTGACTTTTAAGGAGATTTTGGGCTGGGAATGGTTCATACACCTGTTACTGCTGCACTCAGGAGGCCGAGGCATGAAGGCTGCTGTGAATTCCAACTTAGCCTGTTCTACAGATGTTTTCAATGTCAGCCTAACTGAATAGTGAAATTACCTAAAAAAATCATTTTTTTGGTCTATCTTCAGTTTTTTTATGGTTTCAAACTGCTGTGGATAGATTTTGTTAATGTTTTTGTTTGGTATTATTTCTGTTTGAATTTTTCTGATCTTCCTGGAGCTATAATTTCTTGTCTGACACTAGTTTGGACCAAATTCTCAGTAATTAATTCAAATACTATTTCTGGTCCTTTATCTTTCTTCTCCTAGTGTTCTTATGTTCTGTCCTTCATATAGTCTCCTCTGCAAGCACCGGTTAATTAGCTACAGAACAAGAATATTTAAAAAAACGCACCCATGTTGGCCAGGTACAGACATTTTTCTTGTCATTATTCTCTAAACAATATCTCTATATACAAGATTTACATGCATTCTTTTTGAAATGTAGGCACTATTTACTGTTTAAAAGGTACTGTGACAAATAGCCCTGAGGAGTATTGCAGTACAGTGTGTGGAGAGATGAATCATATTACAATTCATGACTTGGTTTCAGACCTTTGGTGATTACTGCCCATTGGCTGTGACCTCACCTGTGCTTTCCAGTTCCATTTCCCCACCCTCTTAGGAGACACACAGTGGCCACAGGGAAATGGATATGGTGATGCTTCATCATGCAGGCATGTCAGGTTCTGAGAAAAGTCCAGTAGGTTTAATTCTCTTAGATACTGTCTCCTGTGGAGGCTCTGTTGAGAACAGAAAGTTGTGGCACATTTTAAAATAATTTCTTTAATTTGTTTTTCCTCTGAACACCAAGAGGGGAATTTCTGTGAGGACCTGGTAGAAATTAAACTCAAAATCTAGTAGGGTGGGAGTTTCTTTCCTCTCTATCAGTAGACACCCAACAATTTGTATGGCTTATAAACCAAGACCAGATATTGGTCAAAATAAAAGATATAGCTATTAAGAAAAAGTGATGAACACACCAATGAGCTTTCTCCTCCTGGAGTTTTGAGCTCTTGGATTTGTTCACATTGAGCCATTGTTACTTTTTCACTCACAATTTGTTTTCCTATTTCCTAATTGGTTTCCCTAGAGGTTTTTACTCTTGAGTTTTTGCTCTAGCAAGCTATAAGTTTCTGGTTGTCTTTTACTCCAATTTTGGGAGGAGCAGTTTGCCCTTGCATCCTCAATTCTCCAACAGATGTAAGGCCTGTTGCTTCTTTTCAATTTGAAGAACTATTTTGAAGAACAACCACTAAGATCTTTACATACGAAACTCAGAAAACTCTAAGTAGAATTTTTTGATGAAAGATGACGTGATAATGCCAAATTCTGTAGAATGGAGTGGTAAGAAAGTAACCAATGCAGAGTATTCCTTGAGACTTATGTTTGGATTTGGTGTAGTCTTTATGTATATCACTATGTCAAAAGCCTAGGAAGTAGCCTCTCAGACAATAGTCCGGAGCACTAGGGAAAACACAGATAGGTGAGTTAATCACATTTAAGGGTCATTACAGGAGGCATTCAGATAGCAATATTTCTGTTGAATTCTGAAACATCTACAGGGATTTCTTACAGATTGATTGTTATTTTTACAGGTTTTATTGAGAGCCTTTCGGTAGCACAATATTATCCTCTGAGCCTGCATCATCAGGGCATTTTTCATATGCCAGAAGGTTTATATTGCCACAGCCCATATTGATCCACTTATCTGGTTTACCTTTACAGATTATTTCACATCTTTGTTGATAACACTGCCTTCCTACAGGACTGAAGGATTGCTCACAATATACTGCAATGAATGTTGTAAATTGTCTTAGAATGCAGCAAAATTGACAGTAAGAAAAGGTATGACTCTGCATGCATTGACAATAGACCCTTAAGATGATTATCTAAAATATGCAGAATATATTTAGCCTGAATCAAATCTGAAAATTTCCCAACTACTGTCTCAGTCACACATGCATAGTACGACATTTTAGAAAGCATTCCTTTTAATGAAAACATGCTGTTGAACTTTTTTTTTTTTGGCTATAGTTAATAAAATTTGAAATTTTCCTTTGGGCAGTAGTCTCCTCTTTTACTAGATAGACTGTACAATTTTTCAACCCTAGCTCGCTCGAAATTTGTTAGCTTTGTTCAGTTACTGTTATCATGGAGACACTTTTGCTTTTGTTTTGAACCTTCAAATTGTATTATTTATTTAGACATCTATTTATCTGTTTCAGTTATGGACTATAACACTATTGACCTCTATCTTAGGTATATAGAAATTTTTAATCATATTATTTTGTTATTTGCATTTGACTACGGGCATATCTCATTTTAAAGTAGGACTAAAAAATCACAATGGTGGATTGATTGTGTCACTTTGAGAAGTTTAGAAATTTAACTAAATTGGTTTAACAGTTCTATACCCACGGTTGTGGAAGATGCACCAGTCCTGGGACCCGTTATGGCCTGGATGGAATCTAGGGTAATGAGGAAAGATGGACTTGCTTCTGTTCTCTGGAAGAGCTCCAGTGTTCCCTTTCATCTTGGATGTCATCTCCTGAGTTTCAATGCGTCACGTTGGCTCCCACCTTGGACTCCTTAGCCTTGTAGACGTGTTGTTCCTCCAACACAGACCCCTTGGCCTCCTGATATAGACCTGCATGGGACAATTCAGGGAGCTACGGGCCTTGAACGGAAACCGTCAATCTCCAGTCTGCAGACAACCTCTGCATGCTTCCTCATCCATTCTGGGGCTACCCATTTTAAACCAGCTCTGTAATTTCTTATATATTTGTGTTTCTTGTACTATATCTGTTTCCCTAGTAAAATAGTAAATGATAGGAAAAGTATGTGAATTTTGCTCAAATTTAGAATGCTTATTTCTGTCTCAATTTATTTAACTATTTAATCTGAGAAAATCAATCATTTTGCTTATTTATCTTAAAATAAAAAAGGATAAAAATGATGAGACACAATTTCAAAACAAAGTAATACAAGATTAGCAATGGTTAATTTTGGTTAGTCTGACAAAATGCCTGAAGTGATAAAAAGTCAAGTATGAAAGTTTCATTTCGGCCAACAGCTTTAGAGGGTTAGTTCATGCCTACAGTCCCACGGCTTTTGAACATGTGGGATGGCGGAAGCACAAGTCAGACACAGCTTCTCATCTAAAGATGGCAAAAAAGACAGACAAAGAGAATGGGCCAAATTTCAAAAATCCCCTTCAAGAGTGTACACTTAATGACCTAATTTTCCTCCCAAATTTCATTGCTCTTAATGTTCCATAGCCCTCCAACAGCATTAGCATCTGGGGACCAAAGCTTTGACATGAGAACCTTCGAGAAACAGTTATTCAAATTATAGAACTAAGTAACATGCTTAATATATACTAATAGATATGAATAGGTATATTTAATTTTTATAGTAAATTTTAACTTTCCCTCTTTGTGAAATAATTTTACATCCCTTGACCTTACCACTCCATCAGAAGCATACTCATTTTATGTCATTTTATTCCCAAATTGTATATATGCTTAAATTTTATATTTTAATGCAATGAAAACATATTTTACACGTAGTATGAGAAACCAATGTTTTAAATTCTTTTGTTTTAATCTTTTTTTTCCTCCAAATGTGATATACTTCTGGATTTATGAGGAGATTGATGCGATTACTTTCCGCTGAATCCACTGTATGTAGAAAATATCAGAAATCAGAAAGCATTTTTATGTACCTGGCCTACCTAATGTCACAGGTCATCAACACAGATCGCGGTAGAGGACTTGTAGTTTCCCCCATGGTTGAGGCTGCCTGGGAGCCACGACTCACTATTGCAGCAGCTATCACAAGCTAGCGTAGGATGTGATATTACCTGGGGAATGTAGTGTTCACCGAATGCGCACATCCTAATGTTAAAAAGAAAACCACAAGTCAAACCATTGCTAAAGTAGACCACTGATATTCTGATTGTTCACTTAGTTTTGTTAGTATTTAACATTAATTCAACTTCAAATTCTTTCTCTATCCTACTTTGCTCTTCTGCCATTTTTCTCTTTCTGACTTTTTAAATACCCGCCCCCCCTTTTTTCTGAGGCTTTAGATTGCAATCAGTGCTTCACACATATTATGCAAGCGTCCCACTACTGAGTGATACCCCACGCTCTTCTTTTTTCCTAAAAATCCTCCTGTGTAGATAATACTCTCCCAGACTGGTCCTGAAACTATCTTTTCACTCACATTTTGCATGTATTTTTATTTTTCCATATTCTCGGATATTTTCTCAACATTTCATCATTTTTATTGAAGTTACCTAATTTCTAATTGTTTTCTCCAACTTGAAGAACTATCTTCCATTTTCATAATATTTCTGGAAATTCTTGGCCATTTGCTCATAATTAAAAATTCATAGAATATGAATTCAGTGTTCCTTGTAGGTGGCATGTAAAATGTGGTCCTTCTTTTCAAGTGGACTAGTGAGATTACTTCCCTGGAAAACTACTAGATGTGAGTTTTTACAGATATTTTAGCTTTTCCAATGCTCCAGGAATACCTCGTTCAGTCAATTGATTGCCTGGTATGAGGTGGGCGGCCAACACTCAAGAATTAGATGGGGAGAGAATGCTTGGGCCAAATGATCCATTATAACAAGATTGTCATAACCTGTATTTCATACATTATTCTCTGCTTCTCAGTGGTTAGTTTTTCTTCTCAATGCTCCTCCATTAAAAAAATCTATAGATCATAAGTGTCTTTTACCTGCAATGAGAAGTGTCAGCTGAGTTGTTTCATACAGAAATAATAACTAGCTTCCTTAAAATTTTTCTCCTTTAATTTTCTTGTTCTAACTGTACACTCTCCCTCTCAGAAAAAATGGCACCACACATTTCCAAGTTGTTTTGTTTTGTTTGTTTTTCAGTAAAGGACATTTCATGATCTAATTTGCTTTGTTTGATGTCTTTTCACAAAGCACTTTAAGGAGTCCCTGAATTATATTACTTTGTTGATAAGCCTTGGTCAATTGTCAATCTCCTGATTGTGTTATAACTTTTTCAAAAATCTTTTTACTATAATTTCACAGAAGCTTCACTATAAAAGACAGATAAATATGTTTGTCCAACTAATTTTCATAAATTTTTCTATATTTGATTTTTTTGAATGAATATAATTTAAAATATTTTATCTAGTAGAAAATTCAATTAAATGTATTTTATTAATGTTTCAAAAATATTTTCAGGAGAAAATTACAGCTTACATGCTGATTCTAATAATCTCATTAATTGTCCTTTGTCTTAGCTATATAAATTTTTAAAATTCTAAGTATATTTTAAATGTTAAAATTGAACAAAGTAAAAAGTTAATTATTGTCACCAAGGGTAGCAACAGTTCATGTCTGACTGGTCAAAAAGTGATCTATTTTTCCAACATATTTTTTTAAGCTAATATAGTATATAGGTAATAAAATTATGTGTAATTGGCACTTTTAGTGGTAATGTCTAAGAAGTTTTCTAAGAAAAAATAACTCAATAACATTGTATTCATAATTATGTATCATTCTACTAATACACTAATATATCATAAATACATATCTACTATGTATTTATAACTGGCATTCCATGGTCGTTTTGTGAAAATAATTTTTAAATTCAAGAAGCGCTAAGCACCTCAGTTGATAATTCTTGCCAGAAAGCTTAATGTCTAAAACTAAAATCAAATGGTATTTAACATTTCCCAAGTTTTATTCTTTAGTTCAGTTAGACATAGCTAACAATCAGTGTAGCCATCTATCAGCATGTTTTGCCTTTAGTTCATCTTACTGACTTGAAGAAACTTTTTCACATATAATTAAAATTTCAAAGGAACTATATATTGTTTCTCTACAGATCCTGTAGATAATTACTTAAAAAAGTAAGTGGTCTTAAGTCATTCTGATTTTGGTTGTAACATTTCAAGGTACTCTGGAATATATGTTCTTCTATTGTAGTCAATTTTAAATTGTTTCCTAAAGATAATTTGGGGTTTGCATTTCTCAAGTCTGGGTCTCTTAACAAGTCAAAGAAGCATATTAGACTTTCAAATTTTCTTTAAGACAACTAATTTTTAATGCTTTATCAGGTTTTATCTTAATTATAAGGATGCATACTCAATTAAGAATGCAAATCACCACTCAAAATGTCATGGACAGCAAAACTGAAGTTAAGTCTTTAGATGTATAAGAAAACCAATTGGTAGAAAAAGGTGTTTTTAAAAGGGTTGGGCATACATTTTGTCTCTGCTATTTGTAATACAAATAATGATCCTTAAATAAGATTGTTGAAAAACATTAATTAGCTAACAGATTTTCCTGTTATAGATATGCCTAATATACTTCCTGGCAATAAGAAAAAGCCACATGAACCCATATCTGAGTTATTATATAAATTTTTAATGCACATCCATGCAGCTATATATATATATAGCTATATATATATATATATATATATATACATAATATACACCATACATAAACACCATACATATATACACCATACATAAAGGGAAACCGAGATTTGTAACCATAATTCTTTTGGGAAATATGTTTGCATTTCAAGATTTGTATATGGAAACCAATTTCCCCATAACAAATACTGGAAACTCATATGATTTGTTCCACAACACAAAAATATTCATACAAATATGATTACAATACTGTCTTATAATACAAAATAATAAAGGAAATGCAAAATACAAAGAAAAATGAACAAATTAACTTTTATTTACATTTGAAAACCTTCATGACTGATACGAGATAGACGAGAGAGAAGAGTTATTGTTTAGGACAAGTTTCACTATCAATAATGAAATCACACTGCTAGATATGAGTTAAATGCAGTTGTTTCCTTTTCTTTGAAGTTGAACAAGAAACCTATACAATGACACTTGGTTTTGCTTCCTTTTGAGGTTTTTGCAGAAATATGACATTACATTGTCATTAAACAGATTCATCATTTGTTCCTATACCCTTATTCAGGTGGTGTTTTCCTTCAAACTTTTGCATGGTTTCCTTAATTTTACACATTTCTCTAATCCCATTTGAAGTCAGGAATTCCTCTTTTACAGATGAGATCTCCTCTATGGACTCTTCCTGTTGAGAGATGATCATAACTGAGAGAGAGAGAGAGAGAGAGAGAGAGAGAGAGAGAGAGAGAGAGAGAAAGAGAGAGAGATTAGCATTAGTTCAGTTGTGATCATGTGATATTCAACATCATGTGCTACCCATACTGCAAGACATCACTTCTTTATCAAGTTAAAATTTTTAGAAATTTTTTGGTCTTCTAGAGCACTAGCAGAACAAGTTAAAGTCCAAGGTTTTATTCTCTCTCTATATATAGAGCACATATGAAAAAATTTTAAAATATTTAAGTGCTATGAAAACATACTACACATGTTATGGGAAAATATGAATGTCTGATTCATTTCCTTGTTTCCAATACTTATCATTATATATGTTTTATGCCTATTTTAGGATAAATGGCTAGTATTGGATTGTTTGCATTTTTGTTTGATAATTATGTCTAGCTTAATATCATAAATGTATTGACAAATAAGACTTCAATGCAATTAAAGGAGAAGAGATAGGGAGCAGAAAAAAGAAAAGTGCAAACAGCTGTTCCATCAGTTTTGAAATTGTAGTGTAAGTAAATTATTATTTCTCTGTGGACTCTCAGAAGTGTCTCTATAATTTAACAGTAGGTGATAAATATAAGAATTGGACCACTTCCTCCGGTGGTGGCAAACCTATGGCATGTGTGTCACAGGAGGCATGTAAAGCCCTGTCTAAATTGGCTCGGTGTCACCCCAGCAATTCAGCATTCAGCTTAGTTGCAGCGTTTGCACCAAGCTATAAGAAATAGGTTTGGGTTTGCAGTATGGTCACTCAGTTCAACAGTTTTGTCATCAGTGTTCTAAAGCGACCATCTATATTATTTACTGGTAGCTTTTAACTTGCTTTCAATCATACTTTTAATTTATAAACACACTGAAATTCTCTAGTTATTTAAAGCATGTTAAACTAAACATCTTTTCTTACTCATTACTAAACTCAATCCTTTTCCAAAAATCCTTTATCAAATGAAGAACACTCAGTAAATAGCTATAGCGTACATGCTTCTATTGTTTCTCATTTGAAAAAGCAAGAGAAAATAGCTAAACATACAATGAATAGCTGTAGTATTGCTTCAGGCAGCTCACTGTCTGTTTTTCTTTAATATGGTAAAAGCTAGATAATCATCTCAAGTATGGGTGTTAAACATAAAGGGAAATATTTTTGTTTATGAAGGCTGTATTGGTGTTTGTAATTCTTACATCTTTCTATACAGATGCTTTTATTTAGAATGCAACATTGATTTGAATAGGCAAAGCCATATATGGATCAATAGTGGGACATGGTGAGCTCTAAAAAAACTAAATACAGAATAGCTTGTTGCTAAATATCTTATCTAAAACACTAATCCATCTGTTCAACTTAAACCAATATCTATCTTTTTTTAAATGAGTTATAATTAAATAATATTAAATAATGAAATAACACCTGCATTCTTTGTAGGATGAATGTATTCTGGATCATAAACTATATATATACACATGCATACATATGTAACATTTATAAATGTTATATATGCATATTATATATGCATATATATTGCATATAATATAAGTATAATTTTGTATATAATAAAATCTAATATATATATATATCACTTTTTCATGTGGGCGCCTACTGAGAAAAGCTATTTCTATTGATTTCCATATTCAAAATGACTACCTTAAGACAAACAAGTCAGTTGCAATAACGTCTCTCTGAATTACTTTAATTTTATATTGTTCTGAAAATGGGCCATAAATACATACAAACACGCTCTGCAGCGCACTCCATATGAATCTTAGAAGCTGCCAGCTGCGTATTGCATCCCGTCGTCCTTCTACATCAGAGTGCGCGGCCGCGGGCACACAGCGCAGGTAGAGGATGAGCAGAGGGGGGGAGCAGTTGCCGAAGCTGCTGTTCTGTGCTGCTACAGCAGGTCCCCGGTGCAGCATAGTAAACGAAGCCCTTCATTGTCGAGCTTAGGAAACATGCTTTGAAGGTTGAATTCATATATAGCATTTCAATTTACAAACTTGAAAATTGAAGTACTTATGCTTCACTAGTAATGATGATACAAGATAACACATTTTTCTCACGTATGTAAATTTAGCGTTGGAAAGTTTGAAGAAGACATAACTGGAGAGTAAAGTTTGGCTATCTGACCCCTTGAAAGTGTTCTCAAAAGTGAGCTGACAGTGTAGGAGAAAAATACGTTTTTACAGAATTTTCTGGTATCCGGGACCCTACCTCTTGATTCTCTTCTTTTTTAGATCATGAATTAAGATTCTCTTTCTCTTTCAAAGGTACATCATATATGTAAATGTCAAATTTGTTTTTCCTTTGACAAGCACTAAAAGCTTCATAACCCTTGTTGCTTCTGTCCTGGCTCATTTTATTTTATTTTTTTCCTCCGCATCATCTCATGAACTGTTTAGTAGTTTCTGTCCTTGTCTGGCCTTAACAGTCCTCCTAGCTCCAGAGTGCATTCAGGCAGAATATGCGTAAAGGAAGCAAATTGTTACCTAAATGCCCTTCAGGTAATTTCAGGTTCAAAAAGGCCAAGCATATCATTTTTTTGCTCCAATATCTTCCTTGTTTTATCTTTCAATTTTAAGAGTCTTATCGCTATTCATTTGCTCAGGCAAAAAGAAAATATCATGCAAATAAATCAGTTCTTAAATTGTAGCAGTTGCGCAGTCACATATGCTGTATATCTAAAATCCCTTAGAGGAACTCTTCTCTTCTTTTGACTTCTCTCAAGCTAACTAACAGATATATTTTATTATTTACTGATAATCTCAACTTCTATGCATTAGAGCTCTTGATCTTACTGACTTTCCTTTTCAAAACCTCCAACACACTGATACCAGAATTTGCACAGAAAATTACCAGATAAACTTGTCATTTTTTAGCTCCTTGTATTTCCATTTCTTAGGTGACTTAAAATTAATTAAAAACTTCTCCACAGCATAACCTATTTTCATATATATATATATATATATCCTGTAAACTTAGTTTTTTTTGTCTTTTTAATATTTTCCCTAAATCTCATAAATCTAATGGATATACCTCATAAACATCTACTTCAAGCCCAAATTCAAGTGTACAATTTGAGTAAATATGAGTATTAAAAGTACATGCTTATATGACCTTTCAACTTATTAGATGGTGAGCAACTTAAAGTAAGACCCATTTTTAAACAAAATATGTATGTCTTATGTACACGTTGTTGCCACTTAATTTCTAAGAATGATTTCAAAACCAAAATCATAGTCAAAGCTATGATTATGACTTCACCTAGTAAAATGAAAAATGGATATCACATATCTCTCCAGAAATGGTAAAAGCTACCTTGAGGTCCTAGTCGACATCCTATGTATCAACAAAGTGGGTTCTCAGAACCCTAAAGCAAGCTCTCCTGGAGACCCACCTAACAGACTCAGAATTACCCATGCCATTTTCTGTTATTATGGACTTTCAGGGGCATGCTAGAGCAGGAAATTTATCCTATGAAGCCAAGTACTTATCCTTTCACTTGTAACTCAGAACTGGATTGTTAGCAGTAAACGTTTTTGGTTTCTGACTAAGGTTTCTGAGAACTTTTGGTGCTGTTTCAAAGTAATTTAACTCTTGGGAAGGAGGGAACAATCATCAGGCTGTTATCCAAATTAATAGGCTCCGTATTGATCAGACATAGCTCTTTACACTGAGTTCTTGTCAGAGTCAAATGAAACATTTCTTCACTTCTGTCTTTGATTGTCTTCGAGGATGTCATTGAAAGATGTGGGAGTTGCAAAATGTTAGTTATCTCATGCAGCCCATAAAAAGAGCAGAGTGGTGTGTCAAATAATTGAAAACATTATGGACTCTCCTAATTTAAATACTGAATCAAAAAGAAAAAAATCTGAAGAATAATAAAAAAAGAGCTAGACAGAAAAAAATACACTATGAATTGCTATGGTTTGTCTGTGCTTATAACAATTTTTATTATCAATTTTATTTCTTTCTAAATACACTACCAAAGGTAATAAATTGAGTTTTATACTTACAAATCTGCAATATTAATGATAGTAGTTTTTCAAAAATTGTTTCTTTTTCCAGGCCCTCCTCATTTTGCATAAATTATTAGCAGGGTTTATACAAATTATTCACAGCACTGTGTACATATGGTTGTGGAAACGGTTGTTTTAACATCCATGACTTAATTTTTATACAGTGTTCATTGTTCATTTTAATGTCAGTTGATTCAGATTACTGAGAAACCAAAGCGTATACAGTTTCTTCTATGTCTACCTCAAGTGATTTTCTCTCCATATATCTTTAAGTATGGATTAGTTTTGGTAGTTAGGTTTTGAGTAACAATCTTTACACAAAAACAAAAGAAAATAAATAGTGAGTAGAAATGAAAGAAATTAAAGACTGCAAACATATATAGAATAAATGGTTCAGTGTGGCATTGAAAACCAGAAATTCCATTCTAGAATTCTTACTTGATATTGGCAAATGATTTCCTTCAGTGTAAATGTTAAAATCCCATCTGTTTGTTAACATGTGATGGCCTTCTTTTCACTATGTTTAATATAAACACTTAATTTTTTATTTTAATTATTTAATATGCTACTTCATAATTTAAAACATTTTTGTGCTTATATCTGCTGGTTGAAACTTTTTTTATTTGTTTCATTAAGAGAAAAGTATGACACTACAACTAGATAAAAGTGGGAAAATGGGTCTTATCTTTCCACATGCTATAAAGAAATGGGAAGTAATTCACCTTTTTAAAGCTGATGTTTTTGCTAACCAATTTAACATTTTTATGTAATCTGCACTCTAGGTTTTCACATCATCTTGTATAGAAGATGGAAAAATAACAATCTTATGCTGCTTTCCAGTTGTTTGCTTGTGTGACTGCTTCTTGATTTAAGCTATCATTTCACTTTTATATCATAATTTTTGATACTATGGCTTCATTAGCAACTCTATATAAAATTGGTAAATAAATGCTAATTTCATTGACAGGAAAGTTTGCAGAGGGGATTGTTTACAAACTGTTAAGTCCAGAAATGACATTGTTCTCTTCATAACCGTTCCACAATTTTTTTTATTTTTAATCTTTTTGGAAGACTATTACTATTTCTTAGAATTGAGCAGAGAAAGATTATATCCTTGTACCTTATTGTGTTAATCAGAATAGTGGGCAATAAAATGCATGTGTAATAATGACCATGTCCCTTTGTGAAAGAAGTTTATCAGTACTAGGAGTCTTAGTTACATTTTTCTCATTGCTGAGGCAAAATATCTGACATGCAAAGTTAAAGGAAAAAGTTTTATTTGGCTCACTGTAGATCTTTATTAGCTGGCTGCATGGCAGAGGTCTTTGGCAAAGGGCCATCACAAAGGAGCACTGTTCTGGAGCCCACAAGGTAATGAAAGCAACAAGGGAGGGAGGGACAAGCCGCTTTCTGTCCCTTACAGCATATGTAGGCCTAGTGTGGATGTAGCACTCACACCCTCAGTCCTAACCAGAACTATGCCAAACCAATCAGTGGATTGATTTACTAATCACACACTTTTGATCCTAGTATCATACACTCCAGACACAACCACCTCTAAAAGCCAGCCCATATCATGACTAAATGAGCCTCTGTGGGGACATCGAGACACAGAGCATAGCACCGGGTATGAGGCCTCTCACGAGGAATAACCTTTGTATAGAATATCATTATAATTCAAGTTCTTCCTAGCAACATGCATAGGAAACAAGAAATACAAAGATGAATCAATTTTAAAGTGTAGAGGTTATGTAATTATTGACATTATGTTTGTTAATATCTAAGTAATGCACAAAACAAAAATGATTGAAGAGTTGCTGCTTTTAGAAAAACTTATTTTAAGGATTTATATATTTTCACTTGAAAAATTTAGTTTGCAGTCTATGAATACTACCATCATTTTTAGTTGTCTTCTTATGGAGGTAAAACAATTTATACCAACTTTTATTTCTAAAAAATATCTTTTTAATATTTCTGTCACATAGTCAAAATATACTTAAGATTATAAATAAGTACACATTATGAAATATAATCTTCATGCACATCTACATTTAAAAGTACGCACTCTCTCTTCCCTACGGCACTGAAACACTTGTTTTCAGTAAACTTGTTGCCCATTATTCAAGATCCCTTTTGTGCCGATCGCCACTGTATTTTACACTTATGCATATTCTTTCCTGCATTGCAAGGATCTCTTACCTTTTGCTAGTTCTGTAAACCTGAAAAACAATGTGTACCCTAAATAATGAATGGGGAAGAAATGAGGTTGTAGTAATAAATAGGACCTACGTCAAGGTTATCGAAAGATATATTTAGAATTAACATTTCCTAAGAACGATGGAAAACCAGTGACCTTTTGGTGACATATTTAATATTGGTAGTTTAAGTGAAGTTATTTAAGTTGCTTTATGGAGATGAACGTGAAGGAGGCAAAACGGGTAATAATTGTTTTAGCAACCTTAGTGAAGTTGACTTTGACATGACCTGATGAAGAGGCAGTAGTCATCAGGAAAATACACGGTGCATGACAATTAGATCAGAAAGGAGGAAAGAGGTAGGAATAACTCACGACTGCTGTCTTGCCATCTTGCAAAGTTCATGAGTGATATATTTTGTTAGTTAGGGAACATGGGGGGAAAACTGTTGGCAGAGCAACAACTTGAAACTATTTTACAGCACATTGGAAACAGAGGTTGAGGAAGAAACAGATAGCTTATTTGGAAGATTTTCAGAAATATTGGTAGGAGAGAAGAAAGTAAAACAGGAAATACATTACAGCACAACCAGGAAGAATTCGTTAACTAGTAAAATGCCACTTAAAGTTACCGGATCCAGTGGAAGACTGGAGCACAAGTCTGTGAGAAACTTTTAGAGTTCATCTTGTAGGTAGTATATGCACCCGTGTTGTTTTAAATCTTAATTGGGTGAATAGGACGCAAAGGCGTTTATACATCATCTGCTAAGGTATTTACAGAGAGAGATTTCTCCCTTGGGATGTTAATTCCCTTCCCCTTCTGGCTTGAATACAGGTGACAAAGTGGATTTGCGACACCAGAGAAAATCTTGTTTTGGCAGATGGAATTGGAGCCAAAATGTACTGAAGGAGAGAGAAAAGATATTTGTAGACTAGTAACAGAACTTACCACACAAAGGATAGAAGAAAAAAGGTAGAAAGTTGAAATTTAGGAGGATGGATCTTTCCAGAAAATAATACAAGAAAAAATTTCAAGAAAGATTAAACTGTAGAATTTAATTTCTAGGATTCAAGAAGATAGGAATAAAATGATTTCTAGAAGTTTGCTGCTGAATTTGATATTTATGGCTTCATATGAAACGTTTCAGAGTAACCTCAGAGTATGCACATTATACAGTTTATTATTTTTTGAATCTTTTTTCTTCAAGATACTGTTCATTTATTCATTCACTTATTTGGTTGCTCTTGCTTGCTTTTAGCTATCGATTTTCCCTTTGAAAGGGTACCCACCATCTTAAAGTCCTGAGATAATTCTCCATGCTGTTCTTTCCTACTTTGCTCATTTTTGCTTTACCAAAACATTTTCATTGTTTACTTTTGATTACTTTTTTTATCTGTCAGTCCCTTTATCATCCATGTGCCTGTACTAAATCTCCCCTCACTTTCTGTACTCTTATTTTACTTCACTTTCTGTAAAACTGACTATATAACAAAGTGAAATGTTTACGCAGTTCATGTGTCCACGTGTTCCAGTTCAGGACTGCACGGCCTAGTTGCTTTGGGACTCACCTGAAGGTGCCAGGGGTAATGGGAAGGAACACATGGCAGAGAAATTGTGGCCATCATAGCTGGAAATCAGAGAAAAACTGAGTCTGAGGTCCCACAATCCCTTTGGAGGACCTGTCCTCAACGATCAAAGAACTCGAGGAATGGGAGAAAGTTGGAGAGAATGAGGGAGGGAAAAGAAAGAGTACCAAAAAAATGAAATAAGATGTGTCATGCGCACATGCCAAATCCTCTCCAGAAATATAATCATGGACTACACACATGTACTAATGAATTCACTATATATATATATATATATATATATATATATATATATACATATACATATGAAAATACATCAAAGTGAATCACTGACTCATACACACACATGCAAGTCCATGGTACTTTCCAGTACACCACACTGGGGGATAAGGCTTTGTACTTGAAAATTTGGGGGGCCATTCACTAACTGGTGGCATTCTGCTTCCAGTATGCAAAATCAATTTTTATCAATATTTTTACATTCATGCCTGCATCATATATTATTGAATTAATAGAAAAATATAACTAATAAAACTATGTAATTTTGATTTGGAAACATAAGATACAAGGATTTTTAAAGGACTAATTTAATAACCTTCATATTATTCCTTTTCATAAGTTATGCTTTGGTTTGTATCCTTCACATTAAATTATCAACAAATGAAGGGAGTATAAACAGTGAGAGATAGTGTAAACCTTTGAGTTTAACAGTTATCCAATGGCAGTATTTAATAATAAAAGTGAAATATTAATGGGGTTAAAAGGATATCTTAGCAAATACTTGTTCAGGGCTTATAATGTACAAGGTTCACATATTTTTCATGCCTATAATACAACATATTATATAGTAGATACTAAACAAGTATTTGTGCCACTCATGATGAATGAATATGCTAAAACTGTTAATACAAAGTTTACATTTATAGAAAGCTACCTAAGATATTACCTTTGTTTCAATCCATTCATCGGTAAACATCACTCAGTATATATTTATTGTCTACCTTTTTTAAACAAACCATAGTGAAAACAATAGTGGATTAGATGAATTTCTTGTCCTTATATAAAGTTTATATATTAGTAGAGGTTGAAAAAAAGCACTCATATGATTTTAGATATGAGAAAACACTTGTTATAAATGATATTAATCAAACATTAGCAGCCTGAGTTACAGAATAACTGAATAGAACTTAAACAAGAATTATCAGCATAAACCCCAACTGAAAAAATGACAATGAATAGAAAAAACAAGGAAAAAACCCCAAACATAAATAAGATGATAGTCCCTTTTTGATAAACATTTCTTGATTAAAATAACAATCACTGCTAGAAATTTTAAGAAATGATAATCTGATGTGGAAACCTTGAACAGCAAGTTTTGGAGATAAGATTCAAATAAATAAGAGAAAGACTAAAAAGCAATCCTTTTTACAGAAGCTTGACTTAATCTCTCATTCTGTATCATCCACAGAAACATGAGTCAAATATCAATGTTCATATTTTTTAATTCAAAAGATATATTTTTTCAAAATATAATACTTGTTAAATTTAGCATTAAGGTCCCAGGATTTGGCTCAGTGGCATAAGCGCCTGCCTGGAAACCATGAGGTCGATCCCCAGTACCAAGAAAAAAAAATAGTATTAAATAGTGTTGATTCAATAGCAATTATCACTTCTTAAAATTAAGGGTGAGGAGCCTATATCATTATAATTCACAAAAATAAACAATTTTTATTCTATTTCTTCATAGATGTGTCAAGATAGAAAAAAATAAAAGAAGGGAAAAAAATGCAAAGCTCAAGGTACAGGTTGATAAAAATTCTTGACTTGACCAAATTTTCCTCAGACTTCTCAATCATCTTTCAGGTATGTGCTGCACTTTCTTGTAATACGTAGTTTTAGCAAAAGAAACCTGCTATCTGAGCTCACTCGGAAAATCCATACTCTCATTTGTCTCTAAATATCTGATCATTCTCAGTATCTGAGCAATTTATTCTTTCTCTATCGAAACACAGGTGATGGCTCATTACATTGGTTTCTCTTTCACAAGAATCCTGATAGATCAGTTAACCCAAAATCTCCCTTACCTCTGATATTTCCTCTTAGTAATTATCCATCCACCGAGCCCCTTTACACTTCTTGACTAAAATTGAAGTTGAACCCAATTTCTCTTCCTTACTGAAAGACTTCTTGCAGAGACCACTGCACTTATCACCGTGGTCCTACACTTTCTTTATAAAATATAATTGGAAGATATTTTCTTTAGAGTAGTTATGGTCCTATGAAGTGGATGGTATCCTATTCGTCACTGCACGTCGGGTTCTGAACTTAGAAGCTGTGTTTCTATTTCATCGCCACTGTTAATCTTTGTTTTTCTGTTTGCATAGAAACTAATTTTCCCTCATTGACTCACATCAGAAATGAGTATTGTCTTAATAAACAAAAGTAATCAAAAAAGAAAACTGACAAATTACTCAATGGAATGAAGAATATCTTCTCTTTCTTTGAATGAAGTAATATGGTCTGTCATTTACTAGAAAGAGGCATAAGAGTAAATATCTGAAATCATTAAGTGGCTAAAATGGAATTGAGATTATAAAACAGACAGTTTAGGTGTTATTATACATCAGAAATTGTGAAGAGATGGTGTATTATTCAGATCACTAAAATAAAGAGAGCAGCAAATTGATTCACTGGATCTAGAAGCCACCAAAACGTCAATAGGTCAGAGCATTGGTGATCATTTAATTGATTTGAAAGGCAAATTGGCACAAGTAATTTTCCATGCCTTTTTGAAAAGCAAGCATCTGGTATACTTTCCAGAATGTCTGAAACTATTTTTCAGTGAATTATTTGAGGGCAGCACCTTGTATAAACTAATAGCATGTATATGCAATACCTTCTACTGATCATACGGAATATTGAACTTACCCTCTTTTCTTCAGCGAACACAGTGAAAAGTTCCTGCCCAAGAACAGTCAGAATTCTTAGACTGAGGCAGAGCTGTCTGCCAAGCCATTTGGAAGGAGCTAGCAAAACAAAGCCTCTGTCTGCCCTCTGACTGATTTAAAGTTGAAAGGACACTCAGTTTACCTAGTATATTAGAAAGACATGTAAAGGAAATCTTGTATAAGTGGAAAATCCTGTATAAAATAAATGGTGTTTGAAACTAAGATGTAATTGTCAATTATAATAAAACTGTGAGTGCTATGTGACCTTACCTTGCAACAACAATCAGATTGTAAAGTGAGTCTAGAAGAGAAAAGAGAAAACAAATCATTATTGTTTAAAAATATCAACTCATAATATTAGAACAGACCAAAATTACTGAATAGGACAGGGAAAAGGTGAATTTTAATAAATACAGTTCTGTGATCTTTGCAGGAAGCAAATTTGATTGACAACTAAATAAAAAACATATTATGCATTGCCTTGTTTTCCAAAGCAAGAAAAGACAGAAATATGGAATGAAATTTGTTCAAAACTAAGAACAATAAAAGAATAAAAAGATTAAAAATAGAAAGCTGGTACACTAAAGGTCACTATTTTTCTATTTTATTTTTTTTATATTAGTTCCTCAAAAGACTTTGCTAATCTTTTCAGCTCCAGGAACATTTATAATTAGTCTTAAAACAAACTGTAAGTGAAAGTCACAAAATCTTTATCAGGCAGCAAGGCTACTAAGAACTTAAATATAATACTGGCAAGTAAACTGTTAAACTGAACAGGAGAGAGGATTTCGTTAGTTCCCATGAAAGAATTAGAAATTAAAGTGATGTAGGTGAGGCCCTTAATTTGAATGATGAAGGAGAGACAAATAAAAACTCTCCTATTAAGTAGAAGAAAGCCAATCAGTTACTCTTTTTGTGATTTATGTTTTACCTAAAAATTAAAAATCTTGTAGATTTTGTTCTAAGAGAGAATTAAAATCTCTGCTAAATTTTAAAGAGAAATCATCAAAAAACAAAAAGCATATATTTTCAGCAAAAATTCAACATAAATAGTGCTTCTCTATTTGAAAGTTATGATTTTAAAATTTAATTGACTTTTTGGATGGCTTAATAAGAACTAGAAATTTGATGTTTCAGAATGACAATAACTCACAGGGAAAAGTAAGAGATTATATCAAAGTATATCAGAAGTTTTGCTACTCTGAAGGTTAAAATATCATTATTGAAGAAGTATTCTTTCAATAATGATATTTTCTTAGAAAGAATTGATTATGATATAAGACCACATGTATAGAAAGTTGAAGAAATGATTAGGATATCTTACAATGAAATATTTGAAAATTATTAACTTTAATTTGATCATATTCAGGCTCATTCCACTTGTCTGGGGTACAAGTAAACAAAACTAATGTAATGCTTTCAAAGGAATTTTATTTTCATTGGGTAATTAAACACTTTTGGTGAAAATAAAGTTTAATAATGTAAGAGTAATGTAATAAAGATAAATCCATACTTTCTACCTAGAATTTGATTAAGTAAAAATTCTTACTCCCAAATATGCAATATTATATTTTGGTGTTATCAGCTCATATTTTATATTCCTAACTTAGTCAACATGCATTATGAAAACAAAAAATATTAAAACTTAACCACATAAATAAAATTCTTTTGAAAAATACTGTTTGGAGGAAATTTTAAGTTTAGTCTACACAGAATAATATTTTAATTATATTTTATACAAAGTCTCACTATGTAGTTCAGACTGGCATCAAACTTACAGTATTACCTCATACTCCCAGGTGGCCAGACTATGGCTATACACTTCTAAACCTGGATGGAATAATGCTTTCAACATCATTTCAATATAATGTATATTTCAAAAACTTTATTTCTTTAAGGATGTTAAACTCATGTCTGAGATTGGATCTCTCCTGTAGGGAAATTTTTAAGACTATTGGTTATATTTGAATGTCTCAAAAGGCTTTGATTAACTAATATTAGGTGAGTTTCTTTGGTAGATGTTATACATCTGCCATAGACAATAGGCTCGTTCTTCATTATGTCAGCTACAAAATTCTTTGATGCTGTCTCAGTGATTTCAGCTTTCTTCTGAGACTTTCCAATTTGCCTTCTAAGTATATTTCCATTCACACATCTGCTGTCCTTTTTCTTGTCACTTTATTAGACCTGGTCTAATACCATTCTCCTTGATGATAATGAGAAAAAAATGTCATCACTGACTGCAACAATCAGGAAAAAATATGCTGCAGTACTAGTCATCAAAGTAGTAGCCCTGCTACTACAGAGATGTCTATACAGAAAGGTTTCAAATACTGAGCATGGCACATTGCTAATAGATTTCCTACACTCTCGAATCCTAATCTATTAAATTTGTGCTAAGAAAAATTATTTTCTAAGCTCATTCAGAATAGGCATGTTTCTCAGAATGTTTTATATAAATTGTATTTTGTGTACTTCTCTTTTTTAAAATTCCATTTTCTTTTGTCATTTGGGAGCATAAATGCCTTGTTTCTCTCAAGGAAGTTTTTACCTTAAAAGTTAACACATCCTCTTCCTTGTGCTCAGCCATTCCGTATAATAAGTGTGAGGTTCTACTAGAAAGAGCTAGACAGGTAAAACCAAACGGAAAATATTGGTTTTCTTTGACCCCATACTATCTTGATACTCTAGAGCTACTTACACCCCTTCAGTGGTCATACCATGCAAATTTATTGTTCCATAGTAGAGATGTAAACACTCACAAATTGTAAAAGAAAGCTTTTTCATTCAGTATTCATAATAAGGTTTATCCACATTATTCAAATATTTTGCAATTTACCACATGTCCTTGTAGTCTTTCACTTAGACCTGCATACCTGTCACTTCAGTCTTCAGATAAGCTCCAAGGGGAAAAAATCCAATGTAAAAATGACAAATCTACATTTAGAGTAATGTGGGGAATTGTGACAAAATCTAGAGTAAAAGAGATCTTTCTCCTACTGTCTCTCTTTCTCATCATGTTTTCTTTTTTGATTATACATGATTTTGGATTTTGTTTTTGCTTTTATGATAACTGATTTGGAATTTGATTTTTAGGACAAGGATGATCATTAAGTAACAATTGATTTCTTTTTTCTTCTCATCTCAACTTAGACAGGAAGTGGAGTAAAAGGGTCAGTATGAATTTGTGTACCAGCTAATGGAAGAAATATGGGGGATTTGCTGCCGAAATCAAAGTAAAATGGACCATACATGTCACAAAAGCACTTGGATGCTGGTCTCTTGGAAAGCACAATAATGTTGGCTGCTAAGAAAAGCCCAAGCGTGGATGCATTCACTGCCAGTTTCTACCAGAACTTATTGAGTTCTAACACCAATACTCCTCAAACTCTTTAATGAAATTGAAAGGGAAATGGTACTCTAAAAATTATTCCTCAAAGCAAGCTCTACTCTGATTCCAGAACCAAAAAAGGGCCTAGACAAAAAAGGCTACTCTACATGTCAATTTACAAGTCAATCCCTTTAATAAACATAGATGAAAAAATCCTCAGGAAGATACTAGTAAACAGAATGCAGCAAATAATAAAAAGACCATACATCTTGACCAAGTAGGATTCACTCCAGGGACACAGGGATGGGTCAACATACACAGATCAATAAATGTGATACACCACAGAAACAGAAGCATACAGAGAAATCACAAGCTCATCTAATAGATGCAGAAAAACCATTTGACAAAATCCAACATCGATTCACGATTAAAGCACTGAAGAAAATATGAATAGAAGGTCCTTATCTCACCCCGTGAAAGCCATCTGTGACTAACTGCCAGTTTATACTACATGGAGTATTATACTAAATGAAATCCTTCTCTCTAATATCAGGAATAAAACAGGGATGTCTGCTACTCCCATTTCCACTTAATATAGCCCTCTAAACTTTAGGTTGGTAAGGTAATTAGACCATAAAACAAATACAGATAGAAAAGGAAGACGTTAAACTGTCAGTATTTGCTGATGATGTAATACTCTACATAGAAAAACCCCCAAACTCTACCAAGAGTGTCCTAGGGCACATTCAGCAGTGTAGCAGGGTACAAAGTCAACGATCAAGCAAAAAACCAATAACATTTCTGTACATCAATACCAAACTCACTGAGAGGAAAATTAGAGAAGCAATATCCATCACAATAACATTATGAGAAATGAAATACTTAGGAATTAAGCTAATCAGGCAAAAGAAAGACCTTTACAGTGAATACTATTTTACTCTGAAAAAATAGATTGAAAAAGATGCCCAAATATGGTAAGATATTCCCTGTTCTTGAATAGACACAACCAATACAGTGAAAATGTATACTTTCCAATCTGTTACATAGATTTAATACAATCCCAATCAACATATTAATAATATTCCTTAATGAACTGGAGAAAACAATCCTAAAATTAATAAAGAACCAGAACTGACCCTGAATAGCAAAAGCTGTTCTGGGCAACAAGGAAAAGGCAGGCAAAAAACAACTTCCAGTCACATTTGGCTATGTTATTTTTGAAAAAATTGCCAAATACCATTGCTGCAAAAAAGATATCCTCTTTAACAAATGGCGCTGGGAAAACTTGCTCTCCGTGTGCACAAGGCTGAACAAAGACAAAGTAGTTGTAGTTTCCAACAAAGTCCAGATGATGCCAATCTGACATACGGAAACTTCTATTTTTATATTAGGTCACAAGGAGCCCAAATCTAGGTATTATTTTCACCTTCTGTTCAGGGGATATAGTTCAGCAGGACATAGAGGATATATGTAGCTCTAACACACATTTCTTATACAGTGAGTTCAAGGAAGTGTGAAACGTGTACACTCATATAAATATAATATATATCGACATATTTCAAAAGTAAGTAAATAAAATATGTACGTTTCACTACCTGAAAAATAATGCAGTGTCACATGAATTAGCTGAGGGAAAAAGAGTGTGCTTCGCATAGGACCCAGGAGGTATAATTATGTTTTCTGGGCCTTAACTGCAGCAATAAATTTTATAAATAATATGTATAATTTCTAAAACAATTCAGAACTTTTATCTCACTGAAGAAAATGTAACAAGTCTTATTCAAACATTGTCCATCCAAGTGATAAAAATACTGAAGCAGTGTTATTATTTAAGGTGGTAATGAAGATAAAGTGTTTCTTCACTCTTGTTCTCTTAAATGGTTCTCACAGATGTTAAAAATTACAACGATTAAGCTGGCTGGGGGAAAGCCAGATACCAGCTCTCTCCTGTGAGTAGGCACCATTCATGGACTGTGGGAGAGGAGAACAAGAAGGCAACAAGAAGCTAAGATGTCCTGAGGCAGCACCATGTGCAGGCTGACTGGGAGAGACACAGACACTAGCCCCTTCAGGTGCATGGGCAGGGAGACAGAAAGAGCCAGTGTCCCCCAAACCTACCACCTGTAAGTGACCTGGCTGATCCTGAGAAATACAGGATATTCGTGGATAACAACGTGCAATGTATCATATATGGTGATCTCCTTCTGAAGGTGGTGGCCATTGTTAATTCCCTCTCATCTTGTTTTGAAATTTTGTATCATTGTCATTGTCTTGCTTGCTTGCATTTTATTCTGTTATATCTTGTTTGATTTTGTAGTATTTGATGGTATGGGCAGATATTTTGAAGATAATAAGATATATTATAGTAGCCATTTTGGATTTACTATTATGTTGTTTTGAAGTCCTGCATTGCATTCATTGTTTTGTTTTTATTGATTCTATTCTGCTCCTTATTTACTTGATTTTACTATGTCTGAAGGTATGGAAAGCTATTTTGGGGGCATTATGATAACAATTTTTGATTTCCTATTATCTTTTTTTGAAATCCTGTGTCACACTTTCTCTTTTTGTTTGGCTTTATTCTATTTTATTTTGCTCAGTTTTATTTCACTAAAATAAAATTTTAAAAATTTACAATAATTGTACTCATTTTGAAAGTTCTACTACTTAATGCAAAACCAGGAAAATTTCAGATGTGGCAACAATGAGAATGTTAAAAATAGAACAGTTTCGTTGCCTACTTAAATTATTGTCAAAAAGATCCATAATTTGAATGAGAATTTTTTTGTACAGAAAAGTATCCATTAACTGCTAACATAAATCAATACACATCACTTTATCAGTAAAAAAATCATTTTATTGTCAAGGAGTAAGTATAAATTTAAAATGTGCAGAAACTCATGAAAATTTCACTCTATGATATTGCAAATGGCATGTAAAAATTTCATAAAATGTATTGCTTATTCTGCATATATACACACATATATAGACATACACACACACACACATATATATATATACACACACACACATATATTTACATAGCACTATCTATGCTAAGTAATCAAGAATGTATTAATATATAAACTTCACTTTTTCTTTTTTTTTCTAATTTGCTTTCCTTTCCTTTAAATATTAATCTACAAATGTTATTTCTATTTTTAGTGTCATTTTATTCTTTTATCTTGAGGATTGTAATTACCATCAGTTTTAACTACTCAGCATTCTAGACATATTGATTCAGATTCTCTGGGGTGACTGTCCCATTCTTCATTTTAAACAAGCACCATAGTTGATTCTGATTCAGATTCTCTTAGGACTACTGTTACAAAACCTTTATCGAGAGAAGTCCAAAGATGGCGGACCGGTAGGTAGCAGGAGAGAGACCCTCTCTGAGAGAGACAACTTAATGCCAGAATAAAACACCCTGTAGAGACCCAAACAGAGAGAGATGGACTCTGACAACCCAGGAAGAAACTAAAGTGAAAAAAAACATTCGAATATGAGGCCCTGGGGCTAACATTAGAGAAGCTAAGATCCGCGAGCATGGCACCTCCTCAAGCCACCTCAATTCCTGCCCACGACCGACCTAATCACGCCGAAGTGACTAGCTTAAGCCGCCGGAGCATGGAGCTGAACAGCCCTGTGCGCGACTCACCAGGACCCGGCCCTGCACGTGACCCAGCCAGAGGCACCGTGAATCTGCACTGCAGCCACACTGAAGTCGGAGATCAGGAAGCCCAGCAGTTCTCGGGGACCAGCATTAACGTGCAGTGAGTGATAGGAATGGGACCCTCCCATGAGAAAGGGGCAGCTGACTGGACGACATGTTGGATTTGGGCAGGACAGCCCTAACTCCATAAGGAAGTGGCTTCGGTTGGTAGCTACCCTCGCTGAGCGGGTTGGTGGAATCTGCTTGGACTGGGCTGTGCCCCTGGCCGGGAACAGTGAGTCGCTACAAATTCCCTGAGCTCAGCACACAGACACAGTGAAGGCCCACAAAGGTTGACTGGCCCAGAGGGGAGGAGCCAGCGCATACTACTCTTACTTGAACTTTAATCTCTGATAACCGACTGAAGAGGGCAAAAGCTCGTAGCCTGCGCACTCTAGAGGAGCCTTAACCAACAAGAAAAGGGGCTGGGAATTACACTGTACACTTGTATGGAAGGAACCAAAAACATGACGAGAGGGAGAAATAAGGAAAAATACCTGAGCCCCCAACCCTGAGAACATTGATCTAGGAGAGGTAAATACAAAAGAGATTGAGGGCAGCAAACATGCAACATCAAACAGTGTTAGCAGACATAAAGAGATATCTTCAGGACCTCGTAAGTGGGACCAAAACTGAAATATTAATTCAAATTAAACAAGCGATAAGTAGATTAATAAAAGAAAGGCTGGGCACCTCTCAAGAAGACACAGACAGAAGAATGGAGGAACACAAAAGGAGAGAAACATTTAATGAAGAATACAAAAAAACCCCTAGAATTCTGAAGCAGATTCAAAGAGATTATCAGAAAACTAAAGACTCCATAGAAATCTGGCAAAACTGTTTGAAAGAAACCAAAGATAGACTACCAAAAATTGAACACAGGCTTGAAATGTGTGATCATAATAGGGAACATCTCTTAAAAATAACAAGAGAGCACGCAGTAACTATACAAAGACTAGAAGATGACAAAAGGATCTATAACTTAAGAATAATGCATGTGAATGAAGAAGCAGGAGTCAAAACAGAGGAATTACAAAGGCTATTCACAGAAATTATTAAGGAAAATTTCCCAAGCATAGAAAAAAGAAATGATATGCAGATGTATAAAGCATATAGAACTCCAGCCACCTACAACCAAAACAGAGCTACACCTAGACACGTAATAATCAAGATCCCAGAAATTCAATACAAGAACAGAATATTAAAAGCCATCAGAGAAAAGAAACAGATCACCTATAAAGGAAAACCC
>PVJX010013458.1:0-47433 GCA_004027295.1 Dolichotis patagonum | reverse complement strand
CAGTTCAGAAAGCCCTGTAATTCTTTCACTATATGCATGGCTTTATTCTATTGTGTTATGTTTGATATTATTGTAATTGAAACTATGCTCAACTATAGCAGAGTAAGAGATATGTTGTTAGATACTGTTGATGTCCAGTTGACTTAATGTAAAGTACTGTGTTGCCTATGTTGTCCTGTTCTGATCTGCTCTGTACTGCCCCCTTTTGTTTTATTCTCTTTTAAATAAAAAAAATTGCTGTATCTTCATGGTTGAGTTTTGGTAGTTCATATGTTTGTAGAAATCTGTCCATTTCCTCTGTGTTTTCTTCTCTATGTGAGTAGTGATTTTTAAAGTAGGTGTTCATGATTCTTTCAATTTCCTTGGGATCTGAAGTATTTACCCCTTTACAGTCCTGATTGCATTATTTGGTTTTTTTCTTTCTTTTTCTTGATAAGTTTAGCTAGACGTTTGTCAATTTTGTTTATGCTCTCAAAAAACCAACTTTTTGATTCATTAGTTCTTTGTATTTTTTTTAGTTTCAATTGCATTGGTTTCTGCTCTAATCTTTATTCTTTCTTCTCTTCTTTGAGCTTTGGGTTTAACTTGCTCTTCTTTTTCTAGTAGATTGAGATTTTGTTTATTTGTGCTCATTCTGTTTTCTTGATATGACTATTGGTATATATTTACCTCTTAAGACTGCTTTCATTGCGTCCCACAGATTACAATAGGTTGTTTCCTCATTTTTATTAAATTGTAGGTATTGCTTCATTTCTTCATTAATTTTATCTGTAGCCCACTGGTTGTTTAAAAGGTTGTTGTTTAATTTCCATGTATGCATGCAGGTTTTGCAATTTCTTTTTACATTAATTTCCAATTTCAGTGCAGTATGGTCAGATAGTATGCATGGGAAAATTTCAATAACTTTGCAGTTAATTTAGAATATTTTATGGGATAATATATAGTCTATTTTGGAGATGTCCCATGGGCAGCTGAAAAGAATGTGTATTCTGTTGTGGTTAGGTGGAGCATTAAACATCTACTATGTCCAGTTTCTCTCAGGTATGATTCAGTTCTATTGCTTCTTTGCTAACTTTTTGTCTATTGGATCTATCTCTTTGTGACAATGAGCTGTTAAGGTCCTCTTAATAATTGTGTTCTTGTGTATTTAGTTTTTCATGTCCTTTAGTATCTGTTTTATATAGTTGGGTCCTCCTGTGTTTGGTGCATATGTATTTATAATTGTTAATTCTTCCTCTTGAATTTTTCTGCTTAAAAGTATGTAGTGACTTTCTTTGTGTCTTTTAATCATTTTAGGTTTGAAGTTCACATTGTCTGCATATAGAATAGTTTCTCCTTCTTTTCCTGGTTCTTGTTGCATGGGATACAGGTTTCCATCCTTTGACTTTTAATCTATGAGTTTCCTTTTGTGTCAAATGTGTTTCTTGTATACAGCATATTGTGGGATCCTGTTTCTTTATCCTTTCTGTCAATCTATTTCCTTTGATAGTTGAATTGAGGCCATTTACATTTATGGATATCACTGATATGTACTGTTTCAGCTTGCCATGTTATGTCCCAATTGTTTGCTTTCTGCTCTTCCCCTCTTATTTAATTGCTTGTCCTACTTGGTGGTTTATTTCTGTTGTTCTGGGAATTGTGGTCATTTTTCTCTCTCTCTCTCTAATATGTCTTTCAATGCTCTTTCTCAGCTTGGTTTGGTGGATGTGAATTTCTTCAGTTGTTTGTCATGGAAGTATCTTGATTCTCCATTAAATTTGAATGAAAGTTTTTCTGAGTACATCAGTTTGAGTTGAAAGTTGTTTTCTTTCAGGGCTTGAAATATCTCACTCCAAGCACATCTTGACTTGAGGGTTTGTGCTTAAAAGCCTGCTGTGATTCTAATGAGCTTTCCTCAATAGGTGACTTGTGCTTTTTCTCTAACAGATTTTAGTATTTTTTTTTGTTTTATGTCTGAGATCTTAATTGTTATGTATCTGGTTCTAGATTTATGTTGGCTGTGACTGTTTGGTGTTCTATATGCCTCACTTCCCTGCATATCAGATTTTTCCCCATGGTTGTGAAATTTTCTCCTATTATTTCTGTGAATATTTTAGTTATGTCATTTGTATTGACTCCAGCATCTTCACTAATGCCTATTAATCTTATATTTTTGCTCTTGACATCATCTTGAAGCTTCTGGATTGTCATTTCATGCTGATTTGTTATTTTTAAAAGTTCTATCTTTTCAAGATCACTAATTGTGATCCTGTTCAAGGTCCAAAATCCTACCCTTAGCTTCATTTAACTTATTCATTTCCATGCTTTGTATAGTATTTTTTGTTTCTTGAATGTCTCTTTGAGTTTGTTTTGTGCATATTGCTTGTTTTCTATATTGTTCATTTAAAGTTTCAATGAGTTTCCCATTATTCTGTACTTTTCTCTCTACCTCTTTTCTAGCTGAGCTCAGCAACTCCTTTACTAAGGTTATTGTTTCTATCTTTACATAGGATAGTACTTCTAATTTATTTTCCTCTATAGCTTCATAGAGTTGTTTTATTTTTTATTTCACTCACTACCTTTTCTGGTGTGTTACTTTTGAAGTCCTCTATTTCAGTGTCTCCTGTACTTGTTCCTGATCGACTAGATGCTTGAGATTGTGTTTTCTTTTTCCTTTTACCATCTTCTCCTTTCCAGGTAATATTTGGTCCTTCAATCCCACTAGTGTCAACAGTTGGTTGTGTGGATCTTGAGGCCCTAATGTAAGGTTGATATTTGTCCAATTGCTGGGTCCCACAATGAATAGGTGGGCCAATCACCTGACTTCCCCCTGCAGGACTTGTTGGATGAATCCTATATTCTTCCTGGGCTGACAAGCCTAGTAGTATTGATGTAGGTCAACTTTTAGTTCCTGCTATTACTTTATCTTCAGGTTTTTCCAAGTCATCTAAACTCCCTGTCCATAGTGTTTATGTCTCCTGAGGTCATACTGTGTCCCTATTGTGTGGCTGTGTGTCCCATAAGCCCTTTTGATTTTCTCTGAGTTGGGGTAGTCCTTATTGGCACACTCCTATCCCTACTTGATATTTTCTTTGTTCAGGAATGAGTCACCCACATTCTTATCAGACTCATCAAGGTCTTACATTTAGTTGGAGGGAGCTTTACTACTGACCATATTTACCCTCTGTACATCTCTATTTTATGGGCATAGTTACCATGCTGACTGGAGCCTACTGATATCCTCTGCTTTAGTGAGGCAGTTGCTAAATCTGCCATCAAGCTAGCATCAAGCTAGCTGTAGTCCAAGATTCTGGGAGAAAAGGTGGGAGCTGAAAACCTACTACAGTATCAGGTTCAGGAGGTAGAGAGTATCCCCAAGGGGCCTGCAGATGTCTTGGTTGCAAGCATCCACTAGGCACAAGCAACAGTCCCAGGGCAGCATGGCATTCCTCAGTGCTGGCTGGAGTTGTGCAAAACACTGGTGGCTGTGGAAGCCAAGGTCCAAGGGCAGCACACATTCCCTAGGGCTGGCGGAAGTCCTATAGGAAGCACACGGTGGTATGGGCTAAGGTCTCAGGGCAGTATGGCATTCCTCAGTGCAGGCTGGAGTTGAGCCTATTTCTGGGTTTGGAGCAATGTTTCAAAGCTTCTTCAGTGCACTGGAAATCACCTGGTCCACTTTTGGCTCCTGGGGCAGACTGCTGGCAACTGCTTGCCACTTGTAGTTGTCTGGGTGTGGGCCTGTTTGGCCCATGGGCACTCCATGTGTTCTCTGGTGATTTCAGATGCAGGGCTTGGTTGTACTGCCTGGGAGCAAAGTTCTAAGCTTTCCCCATGCACCGGTATTCAACCCTGTGCATAGTCGGGGCCCTGGACTGGATTCAGGACCCTGCTTATTGCTTAGAGTTTGCTGCACATGGCACAGTTAGGATGGCAGGTAACTTTCATCATCTTAGGGTTGTTTTAGAGGCAGGGGGTGGTCTTACCACCTAGGAGTGAAGTCCCAAGGTTGCCCCATGTGCTGGGACTCTACCTAAGTGCGCGGTTAGGGCCCAGGTGCCTTTTTCTTGGTAATAGTTCTCCTCTTAAAGACTACTTTGTCTGGTATGAGTCTGATTATGTCAGATTTCATGCACATAGTACTCACATAACATCTCAATTTTTATTATTGGTTCTGAATCTCATGTGTAGTACTGAGGGATCACCACAAAACCCCAATGGCACAAAAATAGTACCAAGAATCAATAAATTAAGTCATACCAAATCAGAATGCTTCTGCACAGAAAAGGAAATAACCAACAGAGAGAATAGACAACACAGAAAATGGGAAAAATTTTTGCCAGCTATTCTTCAGACAGATGGCTAACATCCAGATATATAAAGAATTTTTAAAAAGTTGACCCTCACCTTAAAAAATACAAAGTTAAAAAATGGACAATGGAATGAATAGAAACTTCTCAGAAGAATTAAAAATGACCAATGAATACAAAAGGAAGTATTCACCTTTACTGGCCATTACAGAAATGCAAATTAAAACAATAGAGGTTTCACCTCACTGCAGAAAGGATGGCTATTATCAAGAAATCAAATAATAACAAATGCTGGTGAAGATGTGGGGGAAAGGAGCCCTTTTATACCATTGAATTATAAACTACTACAATCCCTCTGGAACTCAGTGTGGATATTTCTCCAAAAATTAAGTAGAGAAATTCCATTTGACCAGGCATCTCTCTCTAGAAATCTTCCCCACAGTGCTGAGGTCATCATATTACAGTGAAGTGGCTTCTGGGCTCAGAGTCACAGGACACAGCAGGGTAGGGTGACTTGAACCAGGTGATTGCACCACAGGTGTAGTGTGTGCAGAATAGTGGGGTTTTAAAAATGTTTTCACCTTCCTATGCACCTGTGAATCTCATTTTTGTTAGTTTCTGTACTTAATATTTTAAATTATAAGATTTTAAATGGTCCAGGTAACCATACAGTTTATCAGATAATTGGCTTCTCTAAGCCATCATTGAAGACTAATTGGATTTGAGCACATTTATCAAGGTCAAGCTATATTTTAAGAAGTAGAGGAAAGCAAGGTTTACAGAGACAGTGCCTATACAACCTTATCAGGGCTTCAGACTAGATTATGATTTTCTCACTTTAAAAAACTCAACCATTAAAGTAGTTTTTAAACATACACCTGGAATTATCAATGTTTACATACTTCACCAAGATTTAAAAAATAATACTTTTTATGGAGCAATATCACTTACATTTTAACACATTGCAAATATATAAAGACAGTAAGGATCAGGATAATATTTGGTAAGTAAATATTGTCAATATTGGGGAAACAACATGAGTATTTTAAATTTTTTACCCAAGTTGTGAAGTAATTTCCCAGAAGAGATGAAAACTTTATATTCTTCATGAAGATAACCAATCTTATAAATACAGCTGAGTTTTAATATACATAAAATACTATATCAATGATAAGGACAAACTTTTTGTCACTCATAAAACTATCTTTACTTTTGTGAAATTTAAGTATTCAGACTTGATGACAATGCTTCAAATTGTGTTTCATACTTTGTGTCACAGCCAAGGGTTAGAACAAAAGTGTTGATCAAAATGGATGGATAGCTAATGATACTGAGGGCAGGTGCATGAGAGAGTTATGTAGGTTGTTTTAGCAATGTCTTCCAACTAATTGATATTCAGTCTCATAGATCACCTACTTTGACAGCTTCCTCTCTGTGAGGGAGAGATCAGAAATCCCTGGTGAACTGAACCCCAGATGCCTCCATGAATGCACAGGAATTGACATGCCTGGATAATGCCAAATGCTAGGTTCTGGTGATTCTCCGGCAGGCCTTCACACTGTCAGGAGAGCTCCTCCCAGGGTACCCTCATGGCTCCATATTGCTAATGTGAGGCCTGAAAACGAAGAGGATGTACCTCCAGGTAAACTTGAACTGCTGATAAAGAGTTGATACTCTCTCATGCACCGGCCCTCAGTATCAACTCTCAGTATCAAGAGAAAGGAGACTTATTTTCTTGATGAGAAAGAGCTTTGTGGTAACTATGCTACCCACACCATTAGTAGTGACAAGAGAAAGAGGTGTAAAACTTGTGACTATGTACCACATATCCATATACCTGAAAATCTCTGTTTGTTCATGGAATCCTTATGAAGGAGTTCAGCAAATGAGACACACAATTTTTCCAGGAATAAGGCTCAAGATTTAAAGCTGATAACTTCAATGTCATTACAGAAAATGAGCTGTCTACTTTTTTTGACATTAAGTGTTCTATTTTATTTACTTTTCCAACCAATATTTATTTAGGAGATTTAGCTATATGCTTTATAAATAAAAGGGATCATAATTAGATAATGTTCCAAGGTCCCTGTATATTTTCCATGATTCCTTTTAAGCTTGGTCTCTTGCCAATAACCTTTTTATTGCCTGTTTAGCTTCTTTGTTTCTCAAAGTGTAGATCAAAGGATTAAGTGAAGGTGTCACTATAGTATAGAAAAGGATGAGAAACCTTTTGTGATTCTGTGTGTATGTGCTCTTGGGTTGAATATAGACACAAATTACAGTCCCAAAGAACAAGACCACAACAATCAGGTGGGACCCACAGGTCCCAAATGCCCTTCTCCTGCCTTCTGTGAACTTTATCTTCAGCACACTCCTAACAATGCAGCCATAGGAGACCACAATGAGCGCCAGAGGCATCACCACATACAAGACAGTTGCTACAGTGAGTTCATTTTGCAGGAAAGTTGTGTCCTCACAGGCAATTTGAATCAGGGTAGGCTCTTCACATATAAAATCATCCACCCTGTGGTGGCTGCAGAGGTGCAAGTGGAAAACAAGGCTGGTCTGCACGGTGGACTCCAAAACACCACTGATCCAGGCCAGGGCCGCTAGTTGCTGGATGAGCTTTGGGTACATGATAACACCATAGTGGAGGGGGAGGCAAATGGCGTTGAAACAGTCATAGGCCATCACACTTAGCAGTACACATTCAGTAGAGCCCAGCCATGAAACCATGTACAGCTGGATTACACATCCAGTGTAGCTAATGGTCTTCTCAGGGCCCTTGAGATTCCAAAGCATCTGTGGGACAATGTTGGTAGTGAAACAGAGGTCCAGGAAGGAGAGGTTGGAGAGGAAGAAATATATGGGTGTGTGGAGCTTGGGGTTTAGGTAGGAGATGAGGATGATTGTTGCATTACCCAGCAGTGTTAGAATATAGATGACAGAGATGACTAGAAGAAGGATGAGCTCCAGATAGGGCTTCTCAGAAAAGCCCAATAAAGTAAAACCTGCAGGGGTGCTCAAATTGATTCCTTTCATTGTTCCTTACTCATGAACAGCCTTCCCTGATAATTCTTGTTTTATCCATTTGGGAGGAAAATCAGATACTATCATCAATGGATGGTCAGTGTTACCTTATGCTGAAACATTTTTATATTGAGAAATCACTGTTATTTATGCTCAAATTATAATTATAATCCATATGAGACTACCCATGTTCACATGTCTCTTTCCCTCAGTGACTTAAACCTGATCAAACTAGAAGAAGGAAAATTTTCAGATGAACATGCTAAGCACACTGATGTCTTTAAAGGATTTAATCAGACCTGTAAGGCTATGTTGGAAATTTTTAATGTTAATCCTAAATCAAACATCAACTTTTAATGAGAGAGGTACAGTATTATAAGTTGCTATAACATTTTAGGATGAATTTCATATTGTTAGTTTTAGATATCCAGAAGATAGGCAACCAAGGGAGCAAACAGTTCCCACTGGAACCCAAGTATTCTCTAGCCAAGACCCCTGCAGACCTAACAGCTAGCCAGGTGATTGGAGCAGAAGACATTTATGTCTTTTTTTTCTGTGTATTTTTGAAGGCCTAAGAAGTATAAAAACCAGTGTTTTAAAAAAATCATCAACTGTTTGTCAGGAGAAAAATATGAAGATTTCTGCCTTCTTAGGTTATTTACAAGTGGCACTGATAAAACATGCCCATAGTTCCTGATTAAATAGAAGAATAGATTTTTCTTATACACTTTTATTTTACAGTAAGGTCCAGATATTAGAAAAAGTTGCAAAAGGTAGCTTTTGCTGCAGATAATTCCCTTGATACTATAGTAAAAGCTTCTTTCTTAGTATTCTATAATTGTGACTGGGAGAAAGCCAAGGAGAAAAAACAGAGTCTAAAAGTGCCTGCCTAGGGGCTAGGGATTTAGCTCAGTGGCAAGCACGAGGCAAGCACAAGTTGTGAGTTCAATCCCTGGTACAAAAAAAAAGTGCCTGCCTTTGTTGCTGTGCTTAAAAAAACAGAACTTAAGTCTTATTCCCTGGGCTCCAAGAACTCCAATACCGTGGGCAACTGCTAATACTTTGAAACATAGGCTACCTTAAGATGCACTGCCTTAAAAGGCCCTCAATGCCATGCCCTGACTGCAAAGCCAGCCACTGGAAGGACACTAAACTCTGAGGCAGAGGCCCCTGAGCTCAGAGTCCTCTTCCCAGGTGGTCTAACATGACCAGAGGGCCCTAGGGCACTCTGCCCCTCCCTGTGGCCAGAGTGTCATCTCTACCTGTCATATTCATGGAGGAGCCCTGGGTAATTGTTACTATAGAAGGGGAAAAATAAGCCTATTGCTGGACATTGGCACATATCTCTTTGTCTTTCTCTGACTCTGACCTTCCTTTCAGGCATCATACCTCAATAAAAACAGTCATCAGGAAACTATCTTGCTTAATGCATAATAGTGGTAACTTTCTCTTCACTCATTCCATTTAGTTATGATCAAAAGCCCAGCTCCTATTCTGGAGAGAGTTTATCTTGTCTAAATACTATAATCTGTATATCTAGATTGTCAACTAAACAAAATGATGATGAGACTGATTTTTACAAATATAATACACATTGTTGTACCTATACAAAAACTTAAGAATTTTTATTGATCAAATAAATCTATTAATCTGGTTCTCATGAGTCATCAAAACTTAGAAATAATTATAACTAATGTTAGAGGAACTCATAACAAAATATCAGACTTTATCAGTAAAGGAGTCTAAGATCCAGTGAGTTACAATTGTTATCCTTAAAAACAGTCTATAAACTTACCTGTCACCTCTCATATTCACACTCTGATGATATATGCTCTCATTTCTCAGAAAATTCATTCTTGCCTAGAAGATGTCACACCCTAAGTAATCATACAGATAACATGAATATAAAATATGCTAGATTTCTTTTATATTCCTTTTACTGAGACTCACCAGATCCTGTCCAGAGAGAGGGTTATGTGACACACATAGAGGCTTTAAATATACTCAGCAGACCTTAAATGGCACCCAGATGGTCTCTCTCTTGCCTAAGTAAAAAAATTAAATTAAAGAGACAGGCCATCCTCTAAAATCATATGGCATTAGACATTTTAACAACAATAGAAGAGGTACATGTGCAATTGTAAAAGCTGAATGTTGTGTGTACTTTCCTGATACTTCTGCTAATATCTTTATAGTTGTTCATGATATTAGATGACAAATCAAACACATGTTAGACTATAAAATTTCCTGGACCTTATCTTTATCCTTTTTATTGGAAGCCATTACTAACTCTTCTTGGTGGAAATCTTTATTTACTATATTCATAATTATTGTGTTGATTCTATTATTTGGCCCATATATATTTAATAGTATCTTTGACATTGTCTACTCCAGACTGAAAGCTATATACTTATTCAAAGTAAAACATCTGGTGGCTTTTGAAAGATCCTTTTTAGAGTGTCTCTGACTGCCTGTCAACAACTGTGACTCCCTTCAGCCTGAAGAAACCAGAAATGTCATTGCCCATTACTACCTTACAGTAGTGCAGGGTACTTCTTCACAGGGAGGAATGTTATAGGAAACCTAGCTACATAAAAATATTATAGGAAGTCAGATAAGGCTAGGCCCTCTAAGGGAACAGTGCAGAAGACCAGATACCTTGCAACTGTGGAGGAGGAGACAGTCACCTCCTCTGCGAGCCAGATCTCAAGACAAAAGATAAAACAAATGCACCCACATACTTCCTAAGGATAAACATCAGGGATTGATATTTGCAGTAGGTATTCATCACCTTGAGGAAGCTAGTAAGACTCACTGACCCAAATCCCTATAGGAAAAGCACTTGTTCTGTTTCATGCCCACTTATTGGGTGATTTGCCTCCTGATTTGATCATAATTTAATCAATTTTACCTAAGAAATTACACTCATAATCTTATTGGTTGACCATAGTTTTGGCCCACCTAATGCCCACCTTGCAATTTCTCCTTTCTGCTTTCTCTCCAATCTCTCCTTTCTCTCTCTCCTTTCTCTCTTCTCTCCTTTCTCTCTTTCTCTTTTCTCTCTTCACAAGATGAGACCTGCCTCATCTTGTGGTTTTGCTCTCAAAAATCCTTAGAAAAGGCAGGAACCTTGGTAATCCATACAAGACCCCTTCTGTCTCTCTTCAAGCAGAAGCTTTCTTTCTCCAATAAATACATTCTGCTCTTACCTGCCAAAAATATTACTGAGAGATTCTATGGTGTGCCCCAATTTAAGATGTGCCTTTTCTCCTGAGGTCGCCTCACACACTCAGGTAGGTTCAGTCATTAATTTGTGATCTTTTTCTAATAGCTTCCTGATAGAAATAACCAGTGGATTTGCTGCACTTGAGAATGTACAGTCTGAAATAATGAGCCTACTGAGAGTGGACAGTGGTGAGGTTCCTGTGGTGTGGTTAGGAGGCAACTGGAAAATAGCAAAAAAATACTTTTGGAAGCAAATTTTAAAGATGACTTCTTGTCAACACATTTAACTCTCATAATCCCCTGTAACATTTCTTCCCATCCTTATCCTAATACTTACACGTCATTATATACACACAATGAAAATTAAAAATCTGAAATGAATAGTTGGAATTATTGATCAGTTTGATTCCAAAATTTTCAGGTTTTTTTTTTTTGTTGAAGCTGTTGTGGGAAAATGGTTTTCCTGATATTTTTCCAGAGGGTTCATTATCTTTGTGAAAGAAAGCTATTGATTTTTTTGTTAGTGTTGGTATGCAGGCTTTGTGTCCTTCCAATTTGCTGAATTTATCAGATTCACAAGTCTTTTGGTGGAGTTTTAAGGGAAATGTGTCAAAGGGACCATACCATCAGCAAATATTGATAATTTGACTTTTTTTTACTTTTGTAATTGCATCCTTTTAATTTTTTCTCTTCTCTAATTTCCCTGCATGAAGTTGAAAAACAGTATGATTTTTTTTTGGATTGTCATTGATAAGTGATTTCTCATACATGGTTATCAATTTAAGGTAACATATCTTATGCCTATTTTTTTCAGAGGATTCCTCATGAACATCCTTGAAATTTTTTCATTGACTTTTCCTGTATCTATTGAGAAATTCATATGATTTTTATCCTTTGTTCCATGTACGAAGTATTTTATTTTTTGATTTATGCATGTTGAATCACCTTGGCATTCATGGGGTGAAATCAACTTAGTAAAGCTAGGAAATCTTTTTAATGTGCTGTGGACATTTTGCAAGATTTTTGTTGAGGATTTTTATATCCATCTTCATCATGGTTTTTGTCTGTTTTATTGGATCCTGACCTGGTTTTTGAATCAGGTTAATTCTGGCTTCATAGAATGAATTTGAATTCCTATCTTTCATTTCCTGTAAAAGGGAGGTAATTCTCCAAACATTTGGTAAAATTCAGCAGGAAAGCCATCAAGTCTTAGACCTTTGTTGTTATTGATGTTGGGAGAACTTTCATTATACTTTACTCTCATAGCTTTTTATTGATCTATTTCAATTTTTATGACTTCTTGGCTCACTTTCTGAATATGGGTCATACATGTGTAGGAATTTACTCATTTCTTCTGGGTTTGCCAATTTATTAGACTATATTTTTACAAAATATTGTCTAGTAATCCTGTGAATTTCATTGGTGTCTCTTATAGCTACATCTTTGTCATCTCTACTTATATTGATTAGGGCCTCCCTGATCCTTCTATTGATAAATTTCACAGTTTATTAATTTTGCTTGCTTGCAAAGAATTAACCTTTTAGTCATCTATCCTTAATATATTTCTTGGTCTTCTTTAATACCTTCAGCTCTGATCTTATATTATTTCACTGGTTTGGGTTTTGCCTGTTCTAGTGTAGGTAGGATTTTGAGACACATCATTCTGCTATATCTTTGTGGTCAATTTCTTAATGCTAGCATAATGCTAGCACTTTCTTAACACTACCTTAATGCTAGCACTCATACCTATAAGCTTGTCTCTTGGAACTACTTTCATTTAGGTGTCATAAATTCCAATGTGCTTGCTTCCCATTTTCATTTGATTTTAGGAATTTCTCAATTGTTCCCTTCTGATTTCTCCAATGACCCAATGATATTTCAAAAGTATATTGCTCAATCTTCACATATTTGTGGAATTTGTATGGTTATTTTGCAGCTGATTTCTCGTATTATTCCATTGGGATTGTTTCAAATTTGTCTACTCTTGAATGCATGGCTGACCAGTGTGTGTCTACTGCTGCATTTACTCTGAATGCAGGGTCTCAGCTGGGTAGGGGCAGTTGGGTACCCAGGGCTGTTTTGGGCCAAGAAAGTGTGATGGTGATGGGAGACAGAAGTTGAGTTGCCTCATAACAGACTTCTGCTCTTGTCCACAGCAGTGCTTCCAGCTGAGACTCCCTCTCTCCTCTGCCAAAGCCTCTAATGGCTGAGTTCTTTCCTCTCACAAATGTCAAACTGTCCTTTTCACTGTTGCCTGCCCTTATGGTGGCAGAGGAAAAGGGGTCATTTTCAACTACCTGGCTGTATGTGATCACGGTTGGCTGGTTTTCAGGCCTCCTGGCTGTCTGAGACATTGCCAGCTCAGAGTTTGATTTTCCTTAATCCAGTGAATAAAGCACTTCATGCCCATCCTGTGAGTTTAGTTTTTCTGTGTCACAATTACCATTCTTGTGGGCCCAAAATAACTATTAGGGATGGTGCCTCTCCAGAGAGAACTGTTGTATTCGAGAGAAAGAAAATGAGGGAGTTTTTTTTTTTCCCACAACATCTACTAAGTCAGAGAAATTTCCTAAATTTGGCTCTCCACTCCAGTTCTGCCTAATTCACTCTCTGCTTGTCCTACTGAGGCTGGTAGATGGGGATGTTTTTAACTTGGCTTCACAGTCCAACACTAAGTCTCTAAAAAAGTGACAGGAATTATCTCTCCCATCCTTGGTCACTGGACTGAACTCAGGTCACATTCGTGCTCATGCTTTATATCTGTCTGGTTACAGACTCAGAACTCATAAGAGTCTGCTGAGATTTTCCTTCCCCTCAGCCCAAAAGAGAGGATATTCCCATTGCCAATGAGAAATACACCATCAGTACTGCATTACTTATGTGTCTAAAGGCCAGTATTCTTACGTTTCACTTGGTTGCTTCTTCATTCGTATTGAAATCCAGCAACTTTCTGTGGTTTTCCTATCTCCTCATAGAGCTGAACACTTGTTGGCTTGGATGAATATCCTAAAGAATCTTGTGAATTCTGCCTGATAGAAAAATTCCATTATTTTGGGAGTTTATGAATCAATTTTTAAACTTTATGTTAAATCTTTTGCTCTGGTCACATTCTTTTCTCATTTATTTGCAGAGTTTATATTTTTTCATGATTGCCTCACTTTTGTAAAACAGTTGTGTGGAATCTCTTAGTGCATTTAACTCAATTGCTCAGAGGACAGATATTGGAAACTGGTTTTGGCATTTCATGACATCTTGTATCCTTCTTACTTTTGGTCTTTGTGTTCATGTGTCAAAGACTGTGCTTTTAAGGAATAGATCACTACTCAGGTTTTTAAGGGTGAGATTGTTTGTGGAGTGGTTTCTGCAGGAAGCCTCACCACAGATTTGGGGAACATTTTCTGGACCTTTCTTACAGCCCACGGCCATTGTAGTGTTAGAGGAAGTCATAAGCCTACATCCACCACAGAGGAATAAATGTCAACTTGTGTTCTATGCTTCCTGGGTTGGTGCTAGTGTAGTGCATGTGTCTCCAATGTTAATAATTACTGAGTCTTTTATAGCTTTTGTGGTGCTAGTGACCTGTAGGCACTGACAATTGCTTGACAGTGAGATTAGACTGAAAGTTAAGATATTTGCATTCACAATGGTGGGATCCTGTATTTGAGTTGCCTCACAAGCTCCTCTAAAGTACTACACAGCCTAGTACAGGGTACTGGTCTGCAATGCAAGTGTAATGAAGTCATTTGGTACTGATTTTCCTTCATGGAAAGAGTGTCTGAGAGCCTGGGGATTTAGCTCAGAGGCTTAAGCGCCTGCCTGGCAGGCGTGAGGTCATGATTTCAATCCCGAGTACAAAAAAAAAAAAAAAAAAAAAAAAAAAAAAAAAAAAAAAAAAAAAAAGAAACAGTGTCTGAGTCAAAGGAAAATCCTACCCTTGCTTGCCTCTTTCCTCCAAGTAGATGACATCTAATTACCTTTCCATGCTGTACTGCTGAAGATTGGGAGATAGAAATCTGGGTAACATAAAAGTGCAATTCATACAATGTTTATTCAATAACCAAGTACTGGCATCTATCATTTGGTTCACTTGACTGTTGTGAAGATCTTTTCTTTAAATCAAGATACGTGTCCTTTTCTTTAAAATGTGTTGATTACCAGCATTTTGCTTCATTACTTCCAGTTCAAATAAATCTTTCAGGGATACAGCCCTCCACCCATGTGCCCTTGGTGGGCTTGCAACTACACCACTGATCCCACTCTCCATCTTAGGGACTGTGGTGTGCCTGCAATCATAATTTTGTTGTCAACCCTCCACCCAAGCACCACTGTGGGGCCTGCAACTGACTGCACTGCCGACTCTGACCTCTTCCTAGGAAACTGCAGCAGGTGTCTGATCACTCTAGTGCTGCCATCCTCCACCTACAACTGCTGAGGATCTATGACCATGCCACTGACCCTGTTCTCCACCCAAGATATCACAGCAGGCCAGTGACACTGCTCTCCACCAAGGTCACCATTCTGCATGATTGGTGATTGGGGGAAAGCCAGTCACACAGGAGGAACCTGACAAAGTTTTGCGTGAATTGTAGGCAAAACTAGCAAGATTGAAAAGACTAAAATATGAACCAACAGGCAAGATTGACAAAACAAAAAAGCAAAATGCAATCTCACACCACCAGTCTTCCCAGGACAAATACAGAAGACATCAACAGAGGAGAAATTGGAAGAGACTACCTGAAATTTCCAAAAATATAGTAAGTGAAGAAAAGAAGCAAATCAGTGAAGCTACAAAGGAAATTGAATCAGAAATAATCTCTCAAGTAAAAAAAGTAATGTTATTTATCATGAAAGAATTGCTGCTCAGAAGAGTTAGAAAAGACATAGACAAAAAATAGAAGAAAACAGGAAAATAAAGGAAACATTGAATGAAAAATATAGGAGAGAAACAGAATACATGAAACAGATTCAAATAGATTTCCAAGACATTACATATTCAATTGAAAGGTGGAAAAACCACTTGAATGAAATTGAAGATAGAGTCATAGGCCTTGAAGACAGGATTGAATGTGGTTATTATAGAAGGAAAGATCTCTTAAAAATAACAAGGGAGCATAAAATAACAATTCAACAGCTATAAAATAATGCAAAGAAAAATAATATAAGTCTGATAGGTGTATTACACACATGCATTCTTTAAACTTGGGATCTCATCTTTGAAAATCTAACTTATACAACCTAAGCAGGCCAACAACTTAGAATTTTCAATATAGTATGCAACAAATTAATTCATTTCTGAAATAAATTTATTGCAAAGATCTTACATTATAATGGAAATGAAATTTAATGCCTTAATAAAACTATCTGTGAAACAGTTGAATATCAGAGTTTGGACTAAGCCACTGATTTCCTTAATCACCTCTGTGAGCACCACTCGCTTGAGTTCTAAACCACATTAATGCTAGTATCCTACAATGTTGTACCTAAATGATTCCCTGGTCATGTTGATAGTTTCTGTAGTGCATAGACACCTATATAAACTTGTTTAATTAAGCAATAATCTATATATGGATAAGAGTACCAAGATTATGTGCAAAAATTCAAATAATATACTCTCACTGTATTTAGCCAAAGATAATTAATTTACTTTCCACCACCACCCCCTGCCTGGTTCCACATGTAGTTGGTCCCCTGCATCTAAAATAGTTAATAAATTCTGTTCATTTCAGATCAGCCATACTGTTTGACTGTGAGTGGGAATATGATGTCAATTCCCATCATAAAATAACTGGTAGATAAGCTAATTATGAAGGCTCCTGTAATTGCTCTACCAATATGGATTATTAATGAAAATTAGCATCATCATAAGAACAAAATGGGAGCATTTGAACTGCATAAGATCACAGCACCTATGGACTCTCTCCTCAACAATGTATAGATTCTAATATTTTTGGCTTCCGGTAAGTATACTCTGCTACCTTCGACAGAAAAAGAGAGAAAGAGAAAGCAGATGCTAGATGGCTTAGCACTCAGTCTGACTCAAAGCAACATTGTGAAAGGTATGAAATGCAAGTATATTTATCTCTTCTCAGGGAAGGATTTTAAATTTTGGCAGGAGCAGCAAGTGTGTTTTGAAGGTTATAACTGCTCATAACTTTTCAAGCGTTATGCTAATTGTTTTGTACTCCCCCCTTATTATTGCTAACACATAACTTTTCAAGCGTTATGCTAATTGTTTTGTACTCCCCCCCCCTTATTAATGCTAGCACAATGTTCCCATGAAGCAGGTGCTGTTTGAGTAACTATTTTAAAGATCAGGAACTGATGCTCATCATTTGATCAGTTGCTTCAGTTCACACAGGGAGGAAGCAGCTGAAGTCAGTCTTAATCCCCAGTGGTCAGCATCTGAGTGTAGGGTCTTAACTATTTTGATGTTGTGTTTTTCAGGGTAGACTTTGTTTGAATACAGTAGTATTACTCCTGCTTTATAGTAAGTACTACACTTAATATGTTTCATATGTCAACAGGAAGATTTCTATTGTAAATCATGAGAATCTATTTTTCATTAGTACATATTTGCAGCACAGAAAGTTTACATTCATCTTGGGGAGTAGGTGTGTTTACAAAACAGCCTTGCCTCTCTTTTACCCTCTCCCTCTCCCCATTCACTTTCTGCCCTCCATGTCTTCATACTCTTCCCCATTTTCATTATTGCTGTTATTTTTTAGTTCATGTTTGTGACATACATTTATATTCATCATGAGTATTTAGTACATGTACATGAGCTATCTTAAATCATTCTGCAATAAATGCCACACAAATGGGCAGCTTTGAAGGTACCTTTCAAATTTTCTATCCATATCATTATGCAATACAACTTAAGTGTATTTGGAATTTATTTGCCTTAAATTCGACTAATTTAAAAAAATGCATTTCATATGACATTAGGATTTTAAGAAAGTTCATAAATGAACAACAAAAAAGCTGTTTTGATTAAAAGGTAGAATGCTTGTTTTAACTATTTTATCAGCTCCTGTGTTTTCTCATTTTTATTATCACACTTTAAATAGAGAATAAAATAATATCATGTTTGAAGCACCCATATTAAATAAATATGAAAAATGGCAAAAATTTTAATATGAAAAGTATTGTTTGTGGATTTATAATATTAAACCACATAAAGTAAAATCCTGGTCCTGGAAGCATTTTCAGCTCTGCCAAGGCCACGCCTGGTGGGCTGGGGTTCATCTTCAGTCCCAGCTACTCTTGGAGCAGACAGAAGGAGCACAGGTGCCCAAGGCTGGGCTGAGCAACACAGTGAGATTTCATTATAAAAATAAACAGAGAAGAGTGCCTTGAATCTCTGAGCAAAGCTACTGGAATTTTACTCTACTGAAAGAGGTAGCATATATTTTAGAGCCTATGTGTGGAGCACAGACATACCCAACCCTCTGCAGGATCTGCAGATCTGGGAACTGTGCTTTTGGTGATGCACTAGCTTGAGGCATTGGGTGAACCATGGTGTGTCCATGGCAGAGGAACCAGAAAAACAGTGCAAACAAAGATCATAAACATTCAGAGCAGATGATAAGATGCTTTGTCTGGAAATATGATTCTAAGAGTATTTCATAGTGGATTATGAAAACAGACCTAAAAGAGCCCTAATATTTTTCCATGAGGCAAACTGAACAGTATAGCTTGGTTGTTAATTTAGATAACTAAGCTACCAGAATAGAAGATGAGTTCAAGAAGGTGGGAGGGGAAGGGATGCAATTCCAATAGGAGACAAGGAGAAACCTGTAGCACTCAGTAGCCTTCTCTGGCTGGACTTGGGTGATAGTTATGGTACTACTCATGTGAATTCATCAGCCTCATTGTTTGTTTGTTGTCTACATGTATTGTTTTACACTGAAACTAGATTTCAGTTAGAGAAACCATGTAGATGTTGAAAGAGATTTCCAACAGAATGAAAAGAAAACCCACAAATTTGGAAAAAGTCTGAATGGACTGTCCCTCAGACAAGGGACTTCTGTCTAGAACTTATAACACAATCAGAATAAAACACAATCAGACCCTCGAAATTCAAAGACCCAATCCAAAAATGGGCATCTGAAATGAATACACAGTTCTCAGATGAAGAAATATGAATGGCAAATAAATACATGAAAAAATGTTCATCATCATTAGTCATGAGAGAAATGCAAATTAAAACCACACTGAGATTGCATCTCACCCCAGAAAGAATGGCCAGGATAGGAAAAAACTACCAACAACAAGTGCTGGAGAGGCTGTGGGGAAAAAGGAACTCTTCTGCACTGTTGGTGGGAGTGTAGACTGGTGCAACCACTGTGGAGGTCAGTCTGGAGATTCCTCAAAAAGCTGGGTCTGGAGCTCCCATTTGACCCAGGTATCCCACTTCTAGGCATATTCCTCATCATACCACAGTGATATATGTGCACCCATGTTTATAGCAGCACAATTTGTAATAACCAGATCTTGGAAACAACCTAAGTGCCCATCAACTGAGGAATGGATAAAAATGTTGTGGCATTTTATAAAGCTATAAAGAATAATCATATTGAGATATTTATAAATAAATAGACACAACTTGAGACCATACTCATAAGGAAAATAAACCAAACTCATATGTGTAAATACCGTATAGTCTCCCTAGTATTAGAGTTGGTAAAAGTATATAAGATTTTTATGGTAATCATGATTTCCCATTTCATTGCTTTGAAGCCTTTCAATGTTTTCACTCATCACTTGGAATGGTTTTAATCTGTTTTGTTTGACTTTATTATGCATGATGGTATGTACAGCTGTTTTGAAGAAAACAAAGCATTATGGCAGCCATTGCTGATTTAATATCATCTTGCTTAGAAGTCCTAAAATGCTTCTACTCTGCTATTACCATCAGTTCTATCATGTGTCTTATTGGGATTTTAATATATGTGATAGTATAAACAAATATTTTTATTGAAAAGGAGATATTATAGTAGCCATTGATCATTCTCTGTTATTCAGTTCAGAATGTCCTGTAATTCTTTCATTCTTTTCAATGGTTTTTTACTATTTTGTTATGTTTGATATTATTTTATTTGAAACTATGCTCAACAATAGCAGAGAATGAGATATTTTAATAGCTACTGTTAATGTCTGGTTGTCTTATTGTAATGTGCTGTGTTGCTTATGTTGTTCTGTTCTGATCTGCTTTGCTCTGCCCTCTTTTGTTTTATTCTCTTTAAAATAAAAAAAACAAAAGAAATCATGCAGAACTGAATTACTGTTTGCTCCTTTCAGAATAAAGAACACAAGACAATACCTGAATGTTGCAAGGAGGAAACTTAGATCAAAGTATAAGTAAGTTGGGCCTTAATGAGAGAGAAGGTGCTGCTTCAAGTGCAAAAGTGGATGAGAAGACAGCACTTGTGTGAATATGCAGGGCAGGAGTCTGGATTCACAGCTTCTGAGTCACACTTTAATGTTAGAATTTGTTTCTTTACATGTCCAACACCAACCCAACTTAGTTATACTTCAAAACACATTTTGATTTAAGTTATAATTATTTTAAAATATATATAAAAGGAAAAATTATTCACATTGGTGTGATAGCATGTATGATTTACTGTTTACTTCAGGGTGGACATATTTACCTTTTTGAAGATGTACCATTTCTTCGTGGTAGAAACTGAGCATTCTCTTCTAGCTTTCTAAAATGTATAGTTCCTTCCTTTTATCTGTAGTCTCAGTTCTGTACAGCAGCGTGGAAACATCTTACTCCTGGCTAACTGGAGCTTAGTACCCACAATAGGCCTTTCACCCTCCTTCCTTATCCTACACTCTCAGCCTCTAGAAACCATCCTGCAACTTTCAACTTCTGTGAAATCAACATTTTAAACATCACACATGAACTGAATCATGCAGTCTTTCATTTTCTGCTCCTGTTTGTTTCACTGAAGAAAATAATCTTTGGTTCTAAGCATGTCACAACTGCCAAAGCTTCTTTTAATATGTGAATATCACTCCAGTTTATTTAGAACCCACATTTTCTGTATCCATTTTCCCAGAGCTGGACACAGGCTGCTTCCTTTTCTTGGTTCATGTGAATGTGAAAAATGAGGAGGAAGCTAGGGAAGTCTCTTCTGCATGCTCCCTTCTCCTCCTCTAGATTCCTGCCCTATAGTGGGATTCCTGGATCACAGGTGCTGTGTTTCACCACTTAAGGATCCTCCATAGTCTTCCATAAATTCTGTGCCAATTTACATTCTCATCCATAGTGCACAAAATTTTCTTTTTCTCCCATATTGACATCAAAACTTATTTTTTATTCTTTCATAGTAGCGATTCTTACTGGGGTGACATGAGGTTTCATTATGTTTTCAGTTTCCATTAACCTGATGATTAGTAACATTAGCATTTTTAATGCAATTTTTGTCATTTTTTATGACCACATTTGATAAAAGCCTATTTACTTTTAAGTACAAAAATGATGTACTGATTATTTTTAGCTCAAGCTGTTTAGTTATTTGTTATTGACTATCTAAAGTTCATCAAATATCATTTATATTAAACTTTTAGCAGATATATAGCTTGCAAATATATTTTATGGTTTATAGATTCTCTCTTCTCTCTGCTGAAAGAAGCTTTCCTTTTGGCTTGTTTTTAGTTATTTATTTAATTTTTTTGGTGCCTTTGGCTTCTTGTTGAAAAATCCTTTCCCAATTCCATTGTCCAAATGCATTTATCCCATGCATTTTCTGATGGTATTTTCATAGGTTCAGGTCTTATATTTATGCCTTTAATCCATTTTGCATTGATTTTTTTGAACTAGTAGGCAGTAGGAGTCTGGTTTAAGTGTTCTGCATGCAGATATCAAATTTTGCCAGCAGCATTTTGACAGAGACTGTTCATTCCATAAGGTTTGCTTTTTGAGCCTTTGTTAAATCTCTTGGTTGAAGAACAATATCCCAAAAGTAAGCACTCAAAACAGCCCAATATATTTATAATTAGCTTTTGGGGAGTCCAAGCCATTGTCTTCCTTGGGAGTTATCACACCAATAATTTATTTATTGGTTTTTGTGTACTTATGCATGTTTATGCCTTTTAAGAGTGTTGCAAAGAAACTATTACTGCTATCCAGCTAGCTCTACACCATAACAGTAAAATTACTACTATGAACTGGAATAAGCAGTGGATAGCATGATAATGATTCAGATGCAAATAATATCATTTTAGAATTAAAAACATAAACCCAGCAGAGCTCTGAAGTTCTTTCAGGAATTAACCTTGACAATCTCCCCCTATGGTAGGAAAAATGTCACAGTCATTTCACACCTGAAGAACATGACACAGAGAGGCTGGGTAATTGCCCAGGGTCACAGCAGTTGAATGTTGGAGCACTTTGAGTGCAGAATCTGTGCATAATAGGACCATGTTCAACTTAGCAGACATCCTAAAACATGAACCTGGGCTCCCATTATTTAAATTAAATTCACCATTTAAAAAAAAAATTAGTAAGGATACAAATCAAGAATTCCTGTGTGTTAGGAAGGTGCTATGTAACTGAGCTATACTTCCAGGGTTTTTATTTGTTTTTTTGATACTGGGTCTTAATAAAGTACCCAGACCAGCCATATACTTGCAGTCCACCCATAGTATCCTCCTAAGTGGCTGGGATCAAAATTGAACACTATAAACTTAGCTAAAATTACATTTAAAAATTTTTCATGAACATTATCTCATTTTAAAAATTATTTCAAATTAACTTCACTGGTACAGATCAGATGTAAATAATGATCATATTTGTCACAGGGTACTTGTTCTTGTATGTAGTATATCTTGATTCTTCTTTTCTTCCCAAACCCCTTCCCTCTCATCAACCCACCTCCATTGTTCACAAAAGTTTTGCTTCTTTTTTCTCTTCTATTTTCCTTCTATGCTTTTTCATTTCCTTCCTTTTCCTCTCCCCCTTTCTTTGTTTCTCTTTCCATTTGGACCTTTTTCCCCCCTATTCCCTTGAAATCATAAGGGCAAACAAGGACTAAATTTATATTCTTTGCACTGACAAAAACAGTAACTGGCTCATGATTATAACATCATATTTTAACTAAAGTAGTTTCAATCCTGGTATATTTGAGATAATTTATATACTCAATTCTCTATAGAAATTCAGCAAAGGAAATGTTTTTTCCTCATTTGCAGAGAGACAATAAAGGTACAAGCACTTATGAAAGTTATTGTGAGGAATTATGTTCAGAAAAAGATGAATTATCCAATAAAAAATTAAAAATATTATTTCAATTCAATGATATGATAACACAATCAACAATGGTAAGATTAATGAAAAGTTTATACCTTTTCTGTATCCTTAGCATCAAGATGAGGCCTTGGCTTCACTGACAGAGCTAAGACCACGGAGAAGTTCTACTTGTGTAATTGACAGATTCCTTGGGGACAGACAGCTCACTGAGAGTCAAGTCTCAGTTTGTTTGTGAAATAACTGCCTGGTTTAATCTGCAAAACAGTTCACTGTATAAGAGGTACAAAATTGCTGGCACATATAGACAATGCCCATATATTTTGGAAGAGATTCCACTTTTCCTTGTACAACAAATAGATTTATTTAAATAGTACAGGTTTTGTCATTAACATTTTTCTAAAACTGTGGCCTTGGTAGTGGGAAGAAAAGGCTAACAGTGGAACAGATTATTATTTCTTGGAAGGAAAGACAACCTGACAAATATATGTTATCAAGAGCCCCAAATGGATACAATAAGAACAATTTCTGCAATGTAGAGAAGGAAAATATAGAAAAAAATAGATGTAAGGTAATCATGATTATGATTCCATAGTGAATAGTGGTGTTTTTCCTATGAAAATGAATCACACTATTTTCTTATATTTTAAACAAATAAACCATAGAAATGAGGGTACAAAATTTCCACATAAGACCATAGAGAAATAACAATGGTTAGTACATTGTGTTTTATTATCTTCAAATTACTTGCTCAGTGTACAAGTGCTCGGCGTGAAACTTTGGTGAAACAGTGTAGGCAAAAAACTTCTTTATCTGCAGAGAGATAATAAAACAAAACTAAGAGCAATTAGTAGTATAACTATCATAACTATATTTCTTAATTTAATCACATTGCTTTTACCTCAAAATCAATTCTGATTTTAAGGGAAAGTTGTACCACAATCCAATGTTTATGGTTTATCTTAAGAAAGACCAACTTCTCACAATGGATTCCATGTGTAAAATGATGAGACTAACTTGTCAATTAATTACTGAAACACACAGAACCCTGTGTGACTTAGAATATTAACCCTGATTTATACTGCAATATGATTGTGTGTAGCCTATGTCATTAGAATCATTGTGGATATGATGAAACATGCCTTAAATAAAAGTAAATATTTAAAAAGTTTAAAAATATATGTATATAAAAACATATATATATATGTATGTATGTATGTATGTATATATATATATATATATATATATATATATATATATATATATATATATCTCCAGATTGGACACCCATGAAAATGTTCTATATTGATATTGTTTGGTCTAATTAAGGGTGATGTTAATTTTGATTTCTGTGGTCAGATTCCTAGCAGTCTGTAAGTAGCAATGGAAACAAGGAACAGAAGTTTGCAAACAGACTTCATCCTTCTGGGATTTTCTGATCGACCCCAATTGGAGCCCATCATCTCTGTGTTTGTCTTCATCTGCTATATGGTAACTCTGGTAGAAAACTCAACCATCATAATCATATATTACCTAGACCCTCAGCTCCACACCCCCATGTACTTCTTCTTATCTAATCTGTCTTTATTGGGGCTGGGTTACACAAATAGCATTATCCCCCAGATGCTGGCAAATCTATGGGGTCCAAACAAGTCCATTACATATGTAGGATGTATGTTCCAGTTCTTCTTTGCCGTGGTCTTTGCAGCCACAGAAACTCTTCTGACAGTGATTGCCTATGATTGCTATGCTGCTGTCTGTCAGCCTCTGCACTACACAGTCATAATGCATCCTGAGCTTTGCCAGAAGATGGTGCTGATCTGCTGTTTGGGTGGCCTTGGCAGTGCCATAACTGTTTGCTCCTGGGTTTTCACGTTGCCAAGGTGTGGGCAGCGAGAAGTGGACAGTTTTATCTGTGAGACACCAGCATTAATGAAATTGGCTTGTGCTCACACAAGAGCAATTCACAATGCTATCTTTGTTTTTGGAGTTATATTTCTTCTGTCACCTGTATCACTAATTTCACTTCATATGGAGTCATCGCTCAAGCTATAATGAGCATGCAGTCAGCAGCAAGGTGGAGAAAAGTCCTCAATACCTGCGGTTTTCACCTCACAGTAGTAGTTCTTTTCTTTTGCCAGCTATTTACATGTACATAACCCCACAGAATACCACATCTCAGGAGGAAGGAAAGTTCTTTACACTCTTTGACACAATCATCACACCCAGCCTTAACCCTGTGATCTACACTTTAAGAAACAAAGACATGAAGGCTTCAGTGAAGAGAATACTGGTGATACACATGGTCAGCAAAGTCATGAGTTAAATGGAAAGCTTCTCAGTGTGTAGAGAATTTAAGAAATTTTAATCTTTCCATGGAGAAGCATAATACACTTTTCTATTTAATGTCCATTAAAGGAGTGTTCATCATTTTCCCAGCATATTTCTAAGTAGAATATTTAACGTAGCTATTTTATTTAAAAAAAAGAAATGAAAAGAAGTTGCAGAGGAAACATCATGTGTGCTGTGAAAGAAACAATGCTAGACATAAGATGAGTTTATGCTACATTGAAGCCAGTAGTTTGCACAGGACCTTGGTTATGGCACTTTTCCTGTTATATTACATTTGGCACGATAAGAATGACAAACAGTGTGTGATCACAGTGATTCGAGAATACTGTGTGAGGTTCATGACAGTCTGGTTCTATAGCGCCAGGAATAGGATGGCAAAGTGCTCACAGATCCCGTTCCTCAAATCTCATCTAATCCACTGATCACAAAGTTATAAAGAATTTGAGTTTGATGACAGATGAAAGCTCCACAGAGAAAGAACAAGAAGTTCTTGTTAATTGTTATTCTTTTCTTGAAATAGTTTTGTTATGAATTTATAATATCATATTTTCATTTTAATATTTTTTACATAGTATCCAGGGTTGTTTCAAAGATATTTTGTTTCTGTCATCTGTAAATGAAACCTTTAATAATTAAATAACAGTTCATCCTAGCCAAACATACCTTCTTCATTAATCTTCCTTATAAAAAGTCTGGACTCTTGTGATTCTTCAAATAAAACTTTAAATCAACTCAGGCAAGATATGGTATTCTGCATGAAATGTAAGCATTTAACTTTCTTTTTTGCTCTTTTGTTTGAGAGAAGGTCTTGCTGTGTAATTTATGGGCTGGCTTTGAACTCACTATGGAGTTGAGGCTGGCATTGAAGTTGCAGAGATCCTCCTTCCTCAGCCTCCCCAGTGATGGAATTACAAGCATGCACCATTATGTGTGGGTTAAACTTTGCATTTCTAATACTCATTTTTTCTTTTTAAATGTCATATCTCATTATATTCATTTTTGTAAAATATGCATATATTCCTTATAAAATTATTCTACATATTTTGTAAAGTTGGTCTTTTTGGTATCAATTTTATTTATTTGCTCACTTGTTTATTATTAGTAGAACCTTATATTTTATTTTATTTTTAAATTTTATTTAAAGAGAAAAAGAAGTAAAACAGAAAAAAAGGGTAGAAATAATACAGAATTTTTTTTTTAAAGTAAGAAATCACTAGTTGATAAATTACATATTGTCCTCTTAGAAATAGTTGTTCATGTTACAAAATTAAGGCATACAGAGTGAACATTCAAACAGCGAGCCTGCAAACAGTTCTGTTCAATGATCCAACAAAAACTTAGTAATATGGTTATCAATCCTACACACTTAAACATACATGCAGTTATATCCTTTAGAATACTTTCTTTTCCTCCTTTTGTTTTTTAAGTCTATTATATTTTTAGTTATATCATGTTTCAGCTTGGTCAATACCTTATTGATCTGTTTTGTTGTTGTTATTTCCTTTTTAATCACCTTATATAATTCTGTTGTTTTGTTTTTGAGTTTCTGCTCATCCATCCCCCATGGATCAGCTTTGGCGGAGTTGAGAGTTTTTGGAGGTGTTTTGTTACCTTGTTTTCTCATGTTCTATTGTTTTTTTATTTAATTTTTTATTAAAGTGGAGGTAGTAATATACAACAGAACAAGATGGAATAAAGCCAATTGAGACAGTGTAGTGAAATTGGTACACAACTTCACAGCAGGTTACCGGTACAACAGTAATAGGTACATCTCATTATCTTCACAATAGTTGTTCTTTCAATCAGGTATAGCAAAATCAAAATAAATACAGAATATTATAGAACTTATCAAAACAGAATATTAAATAGATCAATACCATTAATCAGGAAAAAGCAAAATGGCAATACACATACTTGCCTTCAAAGAGATAGTAGAAGGAAGCCTCCATTATTTGCTATATTACATATGGTCAGTCTCCCAAGAGATGCTCAGATATCTGGCTCCCACTTGCTAATGGGAGGGGTTGGGGGTGGGGTGACATGTTTGATTCTCAGCCCACAGACTGGTAGGGTCACAGCCACTTACCAGGGCGGCAGGCTGGATGCTCGTTTTCCCAGCACCAAGTTCCAACATGGTGCAGACCTCAGGAAGGGCTGTTGCTACTTGCCCTGGGGTGGCCCTGGCTTGTCAGACCACAACCACTTACCAGGGCAGCAGGCTGGATGCTCCAGAACCTTATATTTTAAATATTTATCTTATATTGAATATTGACTTCTCTCTGAATCTATTGTGACTTCTATTATTTTATGTAAAATATTTTGTATTTAAAATGCAGTGAATTGTGCTAACTTTAAATAATGATGGGTTCATTGCATCATACTGTTAATGTTCTTCTGGGTATGTGTGTGCATCTTTCACTTTATATAAAACAGCAGAATAAAACACCCTGTTGACACTTGATCTTAAGTAGTTTAGGTTCTATCTTCATTTTTATGTGAGACAGAAAACAAAGGGTAAAAAGCTAATAGGAATAAAGAACAAAGAATGAGAGAATTAGTGTGCATGTTCTGAGCAGATTTGAACCAATCCAGTCCTGCTCAACTCCCCAGGTACTTTTTCAGATAATCATAGTTCCTGAGAATCTTGAGGTCAGTGTAAAGTTATTATTTCTTTTATAAGATTATGTTCAGGATATGGTGATGTTGACTCTTAGAAAATTCTGTTATTCATGTGGGGATTTGTCAAGTATACCCAAGCCAGTGAACATAAGATAGATTATGCCATCTGCTTTATAAAACTGAGGAGGTCTCAGCTGTTTATCCTGTAAGACACCTTTATACATCATATAAAAGTTTATTTCAAGAAAAGAAGACTGCAGACCTTGCTTTTAGCAACTAGCATGTTGGAATTAAGAAACAGAACTCATTCAAAGCTTGATCTATGTCCATTTAGGGAGCAAGTCTTGGGCACTGCACTAAAGTTCCAACCATATGGCTTGAGCCCTCTACCTTTCATTTAAAAATGAAAAACATTTCCATAATACAGTATTAGTCAGGATTTGGTAAAGAAACAGAATTAATGGAAAATATATGTTCTAAAGAAAGAGAGAAAGTAATAGTGTTTCTGTCTATAAGCAGGACAGCTGTGCCATTTTGGCACAATTATTAACCTGCAGTTATATTTGGAGACTAAGAAAGGTTTGAGGGGATGTTGCATTGTCAAGGAGTCATGAGGTGAATTGAGATTATTACAATGATTGGCACACTGGAGAGCTGAGGAGTCCAGTAAGAGCTCCTCTAAGAAGACAGAAACCACAGAACCAGAGCAATCAAGGGGGGAGCACTAGAGTAAGGCCAAAGGCCCAGTGTGCACAGGAGGGTTGGTAGTGCAAATCTGCTTTGGAAGGCTGAAAGGCCCAGAGACCTGGAAACAAATATGAGACAACAATGGCAAAGCATGAACTTCCTCAGAAAGACTAGACCTCATAAAAACAGGAAGCTCTTCTTTGTTCTTTCCTTTTTATTCCACTCAGGTGACAAGTTTATTGGTTGGTGCCACCTACTACAGGGTTGGGTCTCCTTGCTACTTTGCTGGTCTATGTGTCAGTCATCAACAGATACACTGAGACTTCATCTGCTATGTATGTATTAATCCATTTAAGTAAATGCATTATGAGAAGTCAATTACTGTCAATGATGCTGCATCCCATGCTTCTTCACTTGCTGGCCAGCCATCCTATATGCCAGGGCCTCAGTCCACCACCATCATCCCTCCCATCAGGTCCACTCTTTACTTCCTTGTCCTGACACCCACCTCCTGCCAACTAAGCTGCCTAAGTGCCTGAAGACCCCCAGACCCTCCATGGCAACTGAAATGTACAAGTACTCTTCTGTCTGCAATATATCACTACTGGGGAGATCTAGTAGGAAAATCTTGATTGCTTCACCCAATGAACAGAAAAATGAAGGTTAATTGTCTTCACAAATTGGTGTTGAATTTGGTGCAAGAATTGTTAAAGTTAGTGGCCAAAAGCAAACTGAAGATGGATGCAGCAGGACAGGAATGGTTCAGAGCTGTCCCATGAAGCCCTGCAGAGGGGCTGCAGCTGCATTTGTGATGTGGGATGCCACAAGGACCCATGGCCATGGAAAGCAGCTGGTTGACAGAGGCGAGAAATCCCACCAATCCAAAAATGGTAACAGTTCTAGGAAGTAAAGCAGCTCTTGAGGCACAGAGAGATTTTACCTGCGAAGAAGTCACACAGTTCCCTGAATACAATGGCTTTCTGCTCCTTGAAGCAAATGAAGAATGGGAGAGAATGTAGAGGATGCTTTCCTGGAGCCTGCCAAGAAAATCCCTCTGAATGTGCAGGTTGGAAGTCTGGCTCTGACTACTGCTGAGTCTGGGTACAACACAAACCATCAGCCCCAAAAAGACTGAGCTGAGAAGTGAGCCCCAACCCCAGAAAGCAGGCTGCAGTTTCTAAGGCCTCAGCTACATCCCCTCCTTGGACCATTCACAAAAGTCTGTGGGAGGAAGTAGTACTTTTACCGCTTTTTAGTCATCTGTGTATTTTACTCGGCTTAACTAAAAAAGAAAGAAGGAAGAAATAACTCTTGTGACAGCAGTTTCACACAATACTAAGTGGATAAACAACTAGATGTGATCAGTTTAGGAGAGGGCAGTGGAGTGTGAGTTTCTCCTGCTTCTTCCCTCTTCCAATTGCCTAGTTTTAGATATGTCACCAATATATGTGTTATTCCTTGTGTTGGTATGAGGGCCCATTTTACAGCATGGTGACATAAATTGTTTTGTAAAAGGAAAGTGTCCCTAATGGTGCTCCAGTATTTGTGCTAATGAAATGTAAATTATTACTTTGCATTAGGTGGTTTGGCCACTGGAACAATATGCATTGCAAGAGAAGCAATCTCCTTTAAACAACAAACATGCTTTATGAAGTTTTGTCTTTCTCTTAGTTACTAAGTGAGACCCTGGTTAGGTGCATGGAAACTGAGAAGTTTTTTAAAAAATATTATTTAAAGAGAAAAAACAAAACAAAACAGAATAAAGGGTAGTAACAATACAGAAATCCAAGGAAAAAAGGAAAAGAACAAAAAACACACTAAGAAATCATTTCTTGATAAATTACATACTGACATCTTGGAAATAGTTGTTCAAATTACAAAATTAAAACATTCAAAGTAGACATTCAAACAGTGAGACTGTTAACAGTTATGCTCCACTATCTGACAAAAACAGTAATATGGTCATCCATTTTACACACTTAAACATACATGCAATTATATTAAAAGGGTAAAATTAAACACAACACAACAAAACAAAGCAGATCACAAGAAAGCAATATAAGAGACATAAATTTCAAAGCTAGACAATCAGAGATCTTCACTCTCTATTGTATTGACTCTTGTTTTCTTCCAAGTATTTGTCCATATTGTCACATATAGGGAATTCACATGAAACAACATAGTATGGAACTGATCTGAACAGGATGAGGAAGACATTTCAGGTCTTCAAGCCCAGACAATAAGGAAGCCAAAAATGACTGTCATAGTGTCTCTCATTCTCTTCAAAACAGCTGTCCATACCTTCATGTGTGCTGAATTTAAACAAAACAAAACAAGGTAAAATCACTTTGAACAAAGAATGATAGTATTATTGGATTTCACATCATGACACTACGGAGTCAGCACTGGGTACTGTAGTGTCTGTTTTTCTTCAGAGTAATTGTTCATTTCAGTTGGTTCTCATAAACTGTTTATAAGCTCTACATATGCATGAGTCTCCACATGTATATCTATCCTTTCTGTATCAGAGGAAAAAACAAAACAAAGCAAGACAAAACAAAACAATTCCTAGAAAAGCATGAAGCAAAAAAGCCATATAAAACCATAATACAAGGTGGTCTACAAAGGTTACCATGATGTCTCAGCAATGTATAACAACATTAATAAAAATGAAGCATTGGAGATATTATAAGACTTCAAAAGCAGGCAATAAAAAACCAGAGTGGGTACCTTAGTGAACCTTGTCATCTTCAGTGTAGTTGCCTATACACTTAGACTTCAGGCTATCAATCATAACAGATTTAAATAAAATCAGTCAGTACAAAATAGCAATCTAAGAAACCAGATTCAATTAAGATCAGGCATAATAAGACAGTATAGGTTATACATGGCTTCAGATTAAGATAGGAAATTAAGGATGATTACCATAATTGGTCCTCTTATTTTTGGGATAGCTGACCATGTCCTCAAGTCTAGTGTAAGTAGAAAAACTGGAACAGCATGTAATCCATCCAAGCAGAGTGATGAGAATAATATAGATTTTAACTCTTGTTACCCCATTAACAATATCCTCTGCCTTCCTTTTTTAAACAATTCCACTCATTTCACTCCCATAGGCTGCACTGCTTATTTTGGGTCTCACTGCCTCCTTATATAGAGCATCTCAATGGACCCTATCTCCTGATCTACTCTGCATGTATTTCTATTTGTTAGTATATTGAGGCCATATATATTAGAAATTACAGCCAATCTTCTCTGCATCATTTCTGCTATTCTATTTTTCTGCCATTGGTTGTCTATTTTTCTCTTTCATTCCACTGTTTGCCCTGTTCACTGAGGCCTCTCTGCCACTGTTCCTGAAGTGCTTGTATTCTTTTTATCTATCTCTAGAATGTCCTTCAGTATTTTTTGTAGAGTTGGAGTGGTGGTCACAAATTCTCCAAGTTCCTCTTTGTCAGAGAAGCATCTTGTTTCTCCATTAATTTTGAGAGAATTTTGCAGGATACATCAATCTGGGCTGGAGGTTGTTCTCCTTCAGGGCTTGAATTACTTCACTCCAAGCTCTTCTTGACTTGATGGTCTGTGTTGAGAAGTCTGCTGTGATTTTAATGGGTTTTCCTTTATAGGTGATCTGTTTCTTTTCTCTGATGGCTTTTAATATTCTGTTCTTATATTGAATTTCTGGGATCTTGATTATTATGTGTCTAGGTGTAGCTCTGTTTTGGTTGTAGGTGGTTGGAGTTCTGTATGCTTCATACATCTGCATATCATTTCCTTTTTATATGAAACTGAGAGATTATTTAAAGTATAGAACAGTTAAATGTGAATATATCTTATAAAGTACATTCATTTCAACTGCTATGTCTCAAGTATATATTGAAAATCTCTCTCTAATGACACTAAAAGACAATTATATCTTTCTGGGTTATAAACTTGTGGTAGTTCCAGAGTGTTGTATACTCAGCGTAGAATAAAAGCCAAAGATAAAATGTTCAGGAAATAGGATTTTGTTTGTTTGTGAACTCATCTTTACCTTTGTCCATGTCTAACTTTTAAAAAAATGACATTTCTGGAGCAGATCAACTACATTGTGTTAAAGACATACAGCTATCTACTTAGCTTATGCTGTGGCATCAGTAAGGCTTTGCTCAGGGACCATGACCTGCTGGTGTGTGCATATATTTACAAAACAAACCAAAACATAAAAACTAAACACAGCATCCCAGTAATCACAAATTGAAGACTTGATCTTGTTCAGGTGCAGTACTCTGATTTAAAGTTAGTCACACTGTGTCTTTTTCTTTTTGTGATCAAAAGATTTATTTGTACTGAATGTATGGAACAAAATGCTATTAATCTAAATAGTATTATTAAAGTCATGCATCTAAATTTGAGAAAAAAGATCTTCACAAAAGCAAAGGAAACCAAGTGACAGAATGCAGCACTTAGTTATTGAATAACAACATGTAGTGAGCATTGTACAATAAACAGTTTTACATCACACAGTGTCATTCCCAAATCTTCAGCAACACAGCATGAAAAGATAATTAGATGCCATCCACTTGGAGGAAATAGAAAAACAAGCATTGGATTTTCCTGGGACCCTGACACTGTTCCCATGAAGGAAAATCAGCACCAGGTAAACTTCCTTGCTTTATGACTCCAGGTCAGTATATAGAGTTGTGCAGCACTTGGTAGGAACTTGTGAGGCAGCTCACTTCTTGTACACATCATCACTGCAACTGCAAATGCCTTGCATTACAGTCTAACCTCACTGGCTGGAAATTGTCAGTTGCTGTACACTGTAAGCATTCCAAGAGCTGTAAAAGCCACAGTAACTACTAGCACTGGAGACACCTAGCGCTGCATTAGCACCAACCCAGGAGGCACAGGACACCAGTTTACATGCATTCCACCATGGTAGACCTGAACTTGTGACTTCCTATAGCATTGCCATGGTCATGAGCTGTAAGAATGGTCCAGAAAATGTTCCATAAATTTGTGGTAAGCCTTCCTGCTACAAGCCACTCTGCAAGCAAACCATTCCATAAATACCTGAATAGTGATCTACTTCTTCAAAGCACAACCTTTGATACATGAACACAAAAACCAATATAATCAGAAGACAAAATGTCATAAAATATCAAAACGAGGTACTGAAAACTAGCCTTAGAGCAACTGAGATGTACAAACTAAGACTGTTTTAAGAAAGCAAGGCAAAGTTAAAAAATATAAACAATGCAAATAAATTAGAAAAGAAAATGTAACTCAAGCAAGGCATTTAACATATAGAGACATACATAAATGACTTTTAAACTCAAAAATGAGACTGTTATATCAGGGTGAAAGCCTCAGCATTCTCAGGATGCTCCAGAATGTTAATCAAACCAAGTTTTCAGTTCTGTGAGAAGATGGGAAAACCACAGAAACTTGCTGGATTGCAATATGAGTGAAAAAGTGACCAGGTGAAAGCTTGGCATACTGGCCTTTGGACACATAAGTTAATCAGTGCTGATGGCACACTTCCCACTGGGAATGGGACCTTCTTTTCTGGTGGGGTTAGAGGGGGAAAATTGAAGCAGACTCTTATAAGCGCTGAGTTTGCAACTTAAATAGAAAAAAGCATGAGCACAAATGTGACCTGAGTTCAGTCCAGTGACCAAGGATGGGAGGGATCATTTCTGGCACTTTTTAAGAAGCTTAGTGTTGGATTGGGAAGTGAACTTAGAAACACCCTGACTTACCTGCCTCAGTGGGACAAGCAGAGTGTGAATCAGGCAGAACATGAGTGTAGATCCACCTTTAGGAACTTGATCTGACTTAGTAGGTGTTGTGGGAAAACAGAAACTTTCATTTTCTGCCTCAAGAATTCAGAAGTTCTCTCAGGAGAGGCACAACCTCTAATAGTTATTTTGGGTCCACAAGAATAGTAATGGTGACACAGAAAATCTAAACTCACAGGATAAAGTGAAATACATTAGTAACTGTATTAAGGAAAACCAAACTCTGAGCTGACAATGTCTCAGATAGCCAGGAGGCCTGAAAACCAGCCAACTGTGATCACATCCATCCAGGTAGTTGGAAATGACCCCTTTTCCTCTGCCACCATAAGGGCAGGTAACAGTGAAAAGGACAGTTTGACAATTGTGAGAGGAAAGAACTCAGCCACTACAGGCTTTGGCAGAGGAGAGAGGGAGTCTCAGCTGGAAGCACTGCTGTGGGCAAGAGCAGAAGTCTGTTATGAGGCAACTCAACTTCTGTCTCCCATCACCATCACACTTTCTTGGCCCAAAACAGCCTTGGGTACCCAACTGCCTCTACCAAGCTGAGACCCTGCACTCAGAACAAATGCAGCAGTAGACACATACTGGTCAGCCATGCATTTGAGAGCAGGCAAAAGTGAAATAATCCCAATGGAATAATAGCAAAAATCAGCTGCAAAATAACCATAGAAATTCCATATGAAGATTGAACAATATGCTTTTGAAAGGTCAGTGGGTCACTTTATATATCATAGGGGAACAATTGAGAAATTCCTAAAATCAAATGAAGATGGAAAGCAAGCACAGTGGAATTTATGGGGCCTAAATGAAAGCAAGTCTAAGAGACAAGGTTGTAGGTATGAGTGCTAACATTAGGAAAACAGTGACCCCAAAAACTAACCAAGTGATGTGTCTCAAAGCCCTACATATACAAGATCAAACAAAACCAAAACCTATGAAATAAAACAATTGAGAAATGTCAAAGTTTAAGGTAATAAAGAAAACTATGAAATATATTAAGGATAGATGATTAAAAGATTGATTCTTTGAAAACATAAGCAGGATTAATTAATGTTGGGAAATTTATGAAAAGGATCAAAGAGGCCTGAATTAATGAACTTAGAGATGACAAAGGTGTAACTACAAGAGGCATGATTGAAATTCACAAGATTACTAGAAACTATTTTGTAAATGTATATGTGTGTATATATATATATGTATATACACACACACACACACAAGGTAGATAAATATACTACTAATATCTATTAGCTCATCAAAGGGAACAGTTTGTTTTCATTGTTTGTTTTATCATTTTTCATGCTTAAATCTTATCATCTGAACAACTATTTTAATATAACAATATGCAATATATTATCTAGTGTTCATTTCTTAATTTTTGGAAATTCTGTATCATTTTATCCTTGTTTTATTGTTTCAAAGAGAAATAAAAGAAAAATCAATAAGCAAACAAACAATTAAAAAACAATAAAAGCAAAATGGTGACAACAACAGTGAAAAAAAGGGGCCATATAGGATTTTAAAACAAGTCGATAAAAAAATTTAAATATTAGTTGTTATATTGCATATTATTTATTTATTTTTTTTTGTACCGGGGATCGAACTCATGACCTTACGCTTGCCAGGCAGGTGCTTAAGCCACTGAGCTAAATCCCCAGCCCAACATATTATTTTTCTTAATGTAGTTGCTCAAGCATGCAAGACTCATCAAACAATATAGTTTCTCTATGAGCAGTTTCTTTTCCTTTTACTATATTTATTGTAACTTTTGGATTTTATTTACTCTTTCAGTTTCTTACACTAGTGGGACAATGTGGTGTTGACACATGGAAGTCTGATTTTTTTCATTTGTGAGTATGGTTTCTACTTACACTCATTTTCCAATAAAAGCCTCTAGTTTATCATTCTTTATGGCTGGTAGTACTCCATTATATGAAAATACCACATCTTGGGCCAGGGATTAGCTCAGTGGCATTAGTGCTTGCCTGGCAAGTGTGAGGTTGTGAGTTTGATACCCAGTACAAAAAAAAGAAAGAAAGAAAAAAAGAAAAAAAGAAAGAAAGAAAGAAAGAAAGAAACCATATCTTGCCATCAGTGAAATGCAAGGCCAGGCCCCAACTTCTGTGCCCCCTCTTCCAGCCATCCATCACAGGACACAGGACCATTGGTGGTGGGCAAGGCTGGGCAACCTGAGCCCATGCCTTTTGCCCCCGTGCCTTCCAGCTGGCAACCATGGGGCATAGGACTGTCAGCAGTGTACAAGGAGGGCCCCATGATCCCAACACTTCCATGCCCCCACCATCCCACTATCTGCCACGGGACATAGGACATTCAGTGGGATGCAGAACCATGCAGAACTGGCCTCTTTCATGCCCCAGCCATCCTGCCATGGCCCTCTGGGAACCCCCACTTCCTGGACTTAGTATTGCTGTTGATCTTTGGCTCCCACTCTTCTCAGAACATTCAACTGCATTGGATTAACCTTGCTGAGTTGATGAGAGACTCAGTAAGCTTCATCCAAACAGAAGACCTCAGCAGGCTTTCATCAGTGGGGGTTAGTTTGCCCCTAAAATAGGAATGCAGTTTGCCACCTTAAGTGGCTTTACAGAAGCAATAGCCAAACCCCTTCCAGAGAAATTTTGTGAGTTTGACAAGAATGTAGGTGAGTCCTTCCTCCACACAGAGAACATCAGTAGGTTGAAGAAGGTACAAATAAGGCCCCTCCAAAGATGGAGAAACTTACAAGGCCTTATGAGACACCTAGTGACACAGTAGGGTCCCAGCTGAGACAAACACTATAGACAGGGAAATCTGATAACCTGAACAAACTAAAGATATAGTAACAGTAGGAACTAAGGACTGATTTACCTCAATACTCCAAGGTTTCTCAGCTGAGAAAGAATAGAGGACTCACCCAACAAGCCATGCAGAGGAATTCAGGTGACTGGACCATATATTCATTGTGACACCCAGCAGTTGGACAAACATCAATCACACAGTAGAAGGGCCTGGGATTTAACTCAGTGGTATAAACACCTGCCTGGTAAGCGCGAGGTCATGAGTTCAATCCCTGGTACCAAAAAACAAAACAAAACAAAAAAAACCAAACCACAACAACAACAAAAAAACCCTACACAATAGAGCAGTAAGATACACACTATTGAGACTACTAGGGTTGAAAGACCAAATATTTGCCCAAAATGTGAAATTGACAAAATGAAAAAGCAAAATCCAATCTCAAAGATCTAGTCCATCAGGAGTAAGTACAGGTGACACTGAAATAGAGGACTTTAAAAGTCATACCCCAGAAATTTCTGAAAAGACAGAAATGAAATAAAGAAACGAATCTATGAGGCTATAGAGGAAATCAAATTAGAAATAGTTTCCTATGTAAAGACAGAAATAACAACCTTAGTGAAGGAGTTACTCAGTATAGTCAGAGAAGAAATAGATTTAAAAAATACAGGAACATGGTAAATTGATTGAAACCTTGAAGTAACAATATAGAAAACTAGCAGAATCTATGAAACAAATTAAAGAGATATCCAAGAAACAAAAAATTATATTGAAAGCAAGCAAAAATATTTACATGAAGCTGAGGATAAAATTTCAGAATTGAGAACAGGATCGCATTTAGTGATGATGAAAGGATAGAATATTTAAAACAAAGCAGCATGAAATGACAATACAGCAGCCAAGAGAAACAATAGAATATTATTAGGCATCTGTGAAGAGGCAAGAATCAATGCAAAGAACACAGGTAAACTATTCACAGAAATAATAGCAGAAATTTTCCCAAACATGGAGAAAAAATCTGATATACAGATAAGTGAAGTGAATGGCAAACAATCACAACCAAAATAAATCTACACCCAGAGACACAATAATTACAATCTGAGACATACAATATAAAAACAGAATACTAAAAGCTGTTAGAGAAAAGACACAACTCATCTGTCAAGGAGAGCCCATCAGAATCAATGCAGACTTTTCAGTCCAAACCCTCAAGTTAAGATGAAAGTGGAGTGAAGTATTTCAAGCCCTAAAAGAAAACAACTTTCAACCCAGACTGATGTACCCACCAAAACTGTCTTTAAAATTTAATGGAGAAACAAGATACTTCCATGACAAAGAACAACTAAAGAAATTCATATCCACCAAACCAAACTTAGAAAGAGTGTGGAAGCACATTCTAGATAGAGATAAAAATAACCACAATCTCCAGAACAACAGCAGAAAGAAATCACCAGGCTGGCAAAGACTGTAAACAAGGGAGAAAAGTAGGAAACTAACAATATTAACACAGCATAGCAAAGTCAAGACAGTACATATCAGTGATATCAATAAATGTAAATGGCCTCAATTCACATATCAAAAGAAACTGGTTGACAGAATGGATCAAGAAACAGGATCCCACAATATGCTGTATACAAGAAACACATCTGACTCAAAAAGAAACTTATAGCTTAAAAATACAGGATGGAAAAAAGTATTCCATGCAACAGGAACCCAGGAAAAAGCAGGGGCAACTATTCTATTAGAAGGAAACATGAACTTCAAACCTAAAATGATGAAAAGAGACAAAAAAAGGTCACTATATACTCATATGTGGAAAATTCAAGAGGAAGAACTAACAATCATAAATATATATGCACCAAACACAGGAGCACCCAACTATATAAGACAGATACTAATGGACATGAAAAACCAAATACGCAAGAACACAATTATTACAGGGGACTTTAACAGCCCATTGCTACAAAGAGATAGATCAACTAGACAAAAAAATCAGCAAAAAAAATACAACTTAATCATACCTGTGAGTAATTGGACTTAGTAGATGTTTACAGAGTGTTCCACCCAACCACATCAGAATATACATTCTTCTCAGCTGCACATGACACATTCTCCAAAATAGAACATATATTTTCCCATAAAACATTCTGAAGTAAATGCAAAGGGAGTGAAATTATCCCATGCAAGCTATCTAAACATAGCACACTGAAAATGGAAATTAATTACAAAAGAAATTGAAAAACTGGCATAAATACATGGAAATTAAATAGCAAACATTTGAACAACCAGTAGTCTACAGATGAAATTAAAGAAGAAATAAACCAGTACCTACAATCCAATAAGAATGCAGAAAAAAACAATTGTAATCTCTGAGAGGCAATGAAAGCAGTCTTAAGAGGGAAATACATAGCAATACATTGTCATATCAAGAAAACAGAATGAGCACACACAGTCTAATGCTTCATCTCAAGCTTCTAGAAAAAGAAGAGCAAGTTAGATCCAAAGCTCATAGAAGAGAAGAAATTGTAAAGATTAGGGCAGAAATCAATGCAATTGAAACTAAAAAAAATACAAAGAATTAATGAATCAAATAGTTGGTTTTTGAGGGAATAAGGAAAATTGACAAACCTCTAGCTAACCTTATAAAGAAAAAGAAAGAAAAAACACAAATTCATGGAGTAAGGACTGAAAAGGAGGAAATTACTACAGATCCCATGGAAATTCAAAAGATCATGAATACCTACTTTGAAAACATCTACTCACATGGAGAGGAAAACACAGAGAAAATGGACAGATTTCTAGAAACATATGAACTACCAAAGCTCAACCATGAACATATAGCAATGCTGAATAACACAATATCAGCTATTGAAATTGAAATCATAATAAAAAAATTACCAACAAAGTAAAGCTCAGGTCCTGATGGATTCACAGCTAAATTCTACAAGAAATTTAGAGAAGACTTGCTGCCAATACTCCCTAAACTCTTCAGTGAAATTGAAATGAAAGCAATCCTTCCTAAATCATTTCTGGAAGCAAGTATTACTCTGATACCAAAACCAGAGAAAGACCCAGCCAAAAAAGGAGAACTATGGGCCAACCTCACTAATGAACATTGATGCAAAGATTCTCAATAAAATACTGGCAAATAGAATGCAACAAATCATCAACAAGATTATACATCATGACCAAGTGGGGTTCATTCCAAGAAAGCAGAGATGGTTTAACATATGCAAATCAATGAATGTAATACACCACATTAACAGAGCCAAAAACAAAAACCACATGGTCATCTTGATAAATGCAGAAAAAGCTTTTGATAAAGTCCAAAACATGTTCATGATAAAAACCCTTCAGAAACTCGGAATACACGCTGTCTACATCAACCTTGTAAAGGCCATGTATGACAAACCAACAGTCAATATTATACTAAATGGACAAAAACTGAAACCTTTCACTTTAAAATCAGGAACAAGACAAAGATGTCCACTATCACCACTCCTTTTCAATATCGTTCTGGAAACACTATCCAGGGCAATCAGACAAGACAGACAAATAAAAGGAATAAAGATAGGAAAGGAAAAAGTTAAATTATCATTATTTTCATATGACATAATACTCTACATAGAAGACCCAAAAAACTCCATTAAAAGATGGCTAGAGGTAATAAACAAATTAATCAGTGTAGCAGGATACAAAGCCAGTGCTCAAAAATCAATAGCATTCCTGTACAAACAAGAAACTCACTGAGAGAGAAATTATAGAAATATTGCCTTTCAGAATAACATCTAAAAAAATAAAATACTTAGAAATCAACCTATCTATGAATGTAAAAGACCTATATGCCAAAAATTATACTACGCTAAAAAAGGAGAGTGAACAGGATATTAGAAAATGGAAGGATGCTCCTTGCTCTTGGCTAAAAAGAGCCAACATTGTGAAAATAGCCGTACTCCCAAAACTGTTATACAGATTTAACAAAATCCCAATCAAAATGCCATTGACATACCTCTCAGATCTGGGGAAAACACTCCTAAAATTCATTTGGAAACAGAAGAAAGCTAGAATATCAAAGGCAATTCTGGGCATAAAGACCAGGCAGGAAGCATCTCAATTCCTGACATGAACCTGTACTACAAAGCCACAGTGATCAAATCAGCATGGTACTGCTGGTAAATTGTGTTGGAAAAATTGGCCCTCAACATACAGAGTACTGAAAATAGATCCATGCCTATCACTATGCAGAAAACTAAAGTCTAAGTATATCGAAGACCTAAACATTGAAACAGAAATACTAAATCTACTAGAATATAAAGAAGGTAGAAGTCTTGGAGACACAGGGGTAGGCAGAGAATTCATGAACAAAATGCAAACTCATGGGAAACACTTCAGAGGATCAACAACTGGGATCTCATATTATTGAAAACTTTCTGCACTTCAAAAGAAATCACCATCAGAGTGAAAGATAACCCGCAGAATGGGAAAGAATTTTAGGGAGCAACTCCTCAGACAAAGGACTTATATTCAGAACATAGACAGTATTGAAAAGCATCAAGCTCCCCAAATTCAAAGACCCTTTCCAAAAATGGACATCTGAGATGAACACACAGTTCTCAGGTAAAGATATAGAAATGCTAAATAATTACATGAAGAAATGTTCACTATCACTGGTCCTTTGATAAATGCAAATTAAAACATCACTGAGATATCATCTCATACCAGAAAAAGTATGGTTAACAGAAATCAACTGATAACAAATGTTGGCAAGGCTGTGGGGAAAAAGGAACATTGCTCCACTGATGGTGGGAGTGCAGACTGGTGCTACCAATATGGAAATCAATACGGGAAATTCTCAGAAGAGTAGGAGTGGAAGCTCCATTCAACCCAGCTATTCCCCTCCTGGGTATTTTTTCAGAAAAACTGAAAAGGTCATAGCACAGTGATATATGCACACCCATGTTTATAGCAGCAAATTTGTAATAGCTAAATCTTGGAAACAACCAAGATGCCCATCAACTGCAGATTGGATGAAAAAGATGTGGTATTTTTACTAAACGGAATATTACTCAGCTATGAAAAAGGATGATCTTGAGACCTTCATAGGGAAATGGAGACAACTTGAGACCATCCTCATTAGTGAAATAAATAAGAATCATATTTATAAATATCACATTGTGTCTGTTGTGTAAAAAGTAATAAGAACTGTAGGAGTAATAAAACCCAAAATGTGTAATTACTACTGTAAAAAAGAGAGCATAAGAAAGTGCTCTAAAGGATATAACTGCATGTATGTTTAAGTGTGCAATACAGATGACCATATTACTATTTTTGTTAGATCGTGGAGCAGAACTGTTAACAATCTCACTGTTTGAATGTCTACTTTGTATGCTTTAATTTTGTAACTTGCACAACTATTTTCAAGATGACAGTATGTAACTTATCAAGGAGTGATCTCAGTGTTTTTTTGTTCTTTTCTTTTTTTCCTTTGGAATTCTGTATTTCTGCTACCCTTTTTTCTGTTTTGTTTGTTTTTTTCTTTTTAAATGAAATTTTTAAAAAATCTCAATAAGATTCTTGCAAACATTTCTGTGATATATTAAAAAGAATGCTAAACTTTACTAAGTAGGTTTCTCCTCATAAATGCAAAGATGGTCCAACATACATAAATAAATAAATGTAATACCACATACATAGAGCAAATGATAAAACTTTTATGAATTTTTCAATGGATACAGATAAAGCCAGTGAAAAATTTTAAGAATGTTTCAGGAGAAATACTCTGAAAAAATAGGCTTAATGTATGTTACCTTAAATTGATAACCATGTATGAGTAATGATGGCTATCAGTTACCTAAGCCAAAACAATACTAAACAGGAAAAACCTGAAAAGACAATGATATCCATTTTTTCCAACTTCACCCAGTGAAATTAGGGGAGGGAAATTAAATTAAAAGGATACAAATAGGAAAGTAAGAAGTCATGTTATCAATATTTGTCAACAATATGGTCCCTCTATAATTTCTCTTAGCCACTCCACCAGTAAACACATGGACCTGATTAATTCTGTAAATTGGAAGGATACAAATCCTGCATATGAACACCAACAATAACAACAACAACAACAGCAACAAAAATCAACTATATGAACCCTCTGCAAAAGAAACTTAAAAAAAACCAGTTCTTTATACAATAGCTTCAATAAAAACAAAACCTGAGAGCTTTGCAATCAAACTGATTGAAAATTCCACCTATACATTTCAGATTTTTAATTTTCATTGTTGTATGTGTGAAGAGTTATCAGTGTTAGGGTAGGGAAGGGAAGAAAGGCCATAGGGGATTATGAAAGTGAAATGTGTTGGAAAGAACACAGCTTTAAAATTGCTTCCAAAAGTTTTCTGCTGCTGTTATGCCAGTTGCCTTCTAACCACACCATGGGAATCTAAGTACTTTCTGCTCCCAAAGGACTCATTATTTAAGACTGTACACTCTCAAGTGTAGCAAATCCTCTGGTTTTCTCTCACAGGAAGCTATTAGAAAAAGGATATAAATGAATGACTGAACCTACCAGAGTGTACTGTGTGATTTTAGGAGAAAAGGCACATTTTAAAGCAAAGCACACTGCAGGGCCTGTAAGCAACTCATTTTAACTGCTGTTCAAGCCAATCTACAGAACTGTTTAATACATTAGGATTAACAAATGTGGATTTTCATTTATGCTTAAGAAATGATAATTATAAATATTTGTAGGGCACAATGTAATTATACATGTATGTGTATATATCTGTATATATAAATAATCAATCTTATTAACATATTTATCACATCACATCTACCACTTTGTTGTGAGATCATTTTTAATCTAGTCTTTCAATTCTTTTGAACTATTTCATCTTATTAAGTACAGGTATAATGCTGCACACTAGATCACTAGAACTTTCTTACTGACAAAAACTTCATCCCTTTCACTGGCACCTATCTTTTCCCACTTTTCTTCTTCACAGTCCCAGCCTCTTTTACCCTGTATGCTGCTTGTATTACTCTGTATGCTATTTCTCTGATTTCAAAATTTTCAACATTCCACATTTAATCGATATTGTGAGATATGTATTCTTTGTGTGTTATGTTTCACTCAACATGACATCTTTAGTTTTATCACTTTGTAACAAATGACATAATTTCCCTCATTTTAAAGCCTGAATAGATTCTCTGGTGATTTTACACTGTGTTTTCTTTATGCATTATTTCACGAGGAGCACATGGGTTGATTCCATATATTGGCAGTGTTTATGCTGCAATAAATGACAGGCCATAGCTGTCTCTTCACCATCCTGGTTTCCTGTCCTTTGGATATGTGACTGTAGACTCCTATGGTAATGCAAGAAGGAACTTCTGTATGATTTTGAGAACTAGGTCCACACTTTACATGTCCAGCAATAGTGCACACTGGTTCTTTTCTCTCCACATGCTCGAAACAGCTATCTTTTTCATTACCATAAAAACCACCTTAACATATGTGAGGACTTATTGTGACTTTGCAATGTGTTTCCCTGAGGACTAAGCATGTTGAGTTTAGTCCTTGTCCTATTCTTATTGACTGCTGAGAAGTTTTAGTTTGGGGATTGTCTATCTAGGTGCTTTTCTCTCAAGTTCAATTTTCTCATATATTTTGGATATTTATCCATTACCAGGTAAGTGAACTGTAATTATCTCCCTTGCCCATAGTCTTGTGTTCTCCCTCTTATTGTGCACTAAACTGTTCCAAACATTTTGGTTCTGTGGGATCCCAGTTGTCTATGTGTGCTTTTTCAGAATTGTGCTTTTTGGATCATAGCAACAAATTTTGTCCCAGATAAGATGAAAGAGCAAAGTTCATTCTCAAACTTCCAGCCCAACCCAAGCAAGCATAGGAGAAATAGACACAGAAGAAAATATAAGCCATACACCTGAAATGATTGAAATGATATCAACTGAAGTAAAGAAACAACTCCAGGAAACTATAAAAGAATTAAAATCAGAAATAGTCTCCCAGGTAAACTAAGAAATGATGACTGTAATGAAGGAAATGCTAAACACATCTAAAGAATACATAGTTAAAAAATTAGAGGAGCAATGCAAAAAGATGGGACCTCTGAATGAAGAACATAAGAAACAAACACAATGCATTAAGCAAATTCAAAGAGCTATACAGCAAATCAAAAATTCCATCAAAAGTTGGCAAAACTGCCTCAATGATAGTGAAGTTGGAATTTCAGACCTCAAAGACAAGATTGCAGCTAGTGAACAGGTAAGGAAAGATCTTTTAAAATTAACAAGGACCAGGAAATAACAATTCAACAGCTGCAAGATGATTCAAAGAAAAATAACATAAGATTTATAGGGATAAGTGAAAAATAAGGGGACAATGCAAATGACATCAAGAGGCTATTTACAGAAGTAATAGCTGGAAATTTCCCAAACATGAGAATGGAAACTGACATATGGATCAGGGAAGCATATAGAATCCCAAAGAGCCATAACCAAAATAAAACAACACCAAGACATATAATAAGCACCACCCCACAAATCCAACATGAGAACAGAATATTAAAAGGTGTTAGAGGAAAAGGCAGATCACCTATAAAGGAAAACCTATCAGAATCACAACAGACTTCTCTTTTTTGAAAAATTATATTTAAAGAGAAAAAAACAAAATAAAACAGAATAAAGGGTAGCAACAATACAGAATTCCAAGGAAAAAGGAAAAGAAAAACAACAAAAAATCCAAAAAATTATTACTTGACAAATTACATACTGACTTTTTGGAAATAGCTGTTCAAATTACAAAGTTAAAACATGTAAAGTAGACATTCAAACAGTGAGACTGTTAACAGTTCTGTTCCACCATCTGACAAAAAAAAATAGTAATATGGTCATCCATCTTACCCACTCAAATATACATGCAATTATATCAATAGGGCAAAATTAAACACAACAAAACAGAACAAAGAGGATCACAAGAAAGCAATGTAAGGGACATAAATTTCAAAACTAAACAATCAGAGATATTCACTCTCTATCATATTGACTCTTGTTTTCTTCCAAATTGTTGTCTATATTGTCACATACAGGGATTTCACATGAAACAACATAGTATGGAATTGATCTGAGCAGGATGAGGAGGGCATTTCAGGTCTTCAAGAAAAGACATTAGGGAAGCCAAGAATGGCTGTCACAGTATCTCTCATTCTCTTCAAAACAGCTGTCCATACCTTCATATGTGTTGAACTTAAACAAGACAAAGCAAGATAAAATCACTTTGAACAAAAAGTGATAGTTTTGCTTGATTTCACATCATGACATTATGGAATCAGCACTGGGTATTGTAGTGTCTCTTTTTCTTCAAAGTAGTTGTTCATTTCAACATGTGTTATATAGTTGGTTCTTTTGTTTTAATTTTTTTTTTAAATTTTATTTAAAGAGAAAAAAAAAGCAATACAGAAAAAAGGGTAGAAACAATACAAAACCTCAAAAAAACCCATATATCACTAGTTGACAAACCACATACTCCCCGAAATAGCTGTTCATGTTACAAAATTAAGGCATACAAAGTGAACACACAGTGAAGCTGCAAACAGAAAAAAAAGATGGAATAAAGCCAATTGAGACAATATAGTGAAACTGGCACAGAACATCACAGTAGGCCACCAGGACAACAGTAACAGGCAACATTGTATATCTCGTTGTCTTCACAATAGTTGTTCTTCTACTAGGTAGAGAAAAATCAAACAAATACACAAAATTATAGAACACATCAACACAGTATTGAATAGAGCAACACCATTAATCAGGACAAAGCAAAATGGTGATAAAAATATCTGCCTTCAGAGATAGTAGAAGGAAACTCCCTGACTTGCTGTACCAAATATGGTCACCTCCTAAGAGATACCCAGATCCCTGGATCCCAATTGTTAGGGGGGAGGGGGGAGTGTGGTATGTTTGATTCTAAGCCTGTGACCCGGTAGGCAGCAGGCTGGTTACTGGTTGGCTCTGTGACCTAAGTTCCAGCATGGCGCGGATCTCAGGAGACGCTCTTGCTTCTGGTTTCCCCACCCTGGGGTGGCCGTGGCTCCCCACACCACAGTCACTCTCCAGGGCAGCAGGCTGCTTACTGGTTGGCTCGGCGCCCTAAGTTCCAGCATGGCACGGATCTCAGAAGAAGCTCCTGCTTCTGGTTTCCCCGCCCTGGGCTAGCTGCAGCTTGCCAGACCACAGTCACTCTCCAGGGCAGCAGGCTGCCCACTGGTTGGCTCGGCGCCCCAAGTTCCAGCATGGCGCAGATCCCAGGAGATGCTCCTGCTTCTGGTTTCCCTGCCCTGGGGTGGCCGCAGCTTGCCAGACCACAGTCATTCTCCAGGGT
>PVJX010013457.1:0-47404 GCA_004027295.1 Dolichotis patagonum | reverse complement strand
TGCTACTTTGTATTGACTGATTTTATTTAAATCTGTTATGATTGATAGCATCAAGTCTAAGTGTATAGGCAACTACACTGAAGATGACAAGATTCACTAAGATACCCACTCTGGTTTGATTATTACTTGCTTTTGAAGTCTTATAATGTCTCCAATGCTTCATTTTTATTAATGTTGTTATATACTGCTGAGACATCATAGTAACCATTGTAGATCACCTTGTATTGCGGTTATATATGACTTTTTTGCTTCATGCTTTTCTAGGAATTGTTTTGTTTTATCTTGCTTTGTTTTGTTTTTACCTCTAATACAGAAAGGATAGATATACATGTAGAGACTCATGCATGTGTAGAGCTTATAAACAGTTTACAAGAACCAACTATATAAAACATGTTGAAATGAACAACTACTTTGAAGAAAAAGAGACGCTACAGTACCCAATGCTGATTCCATAATGTCATGATGTGTAATTCAGCAAAATTATCATTCTTTGTTCAAAGTGATTTTAGCTTGCTTTATTTTGTTTAAGTTCAACACATATGAAGGTATGGACAGCTGTTTTTAGGAGAATGAGAGACACTATGACAGCCATTCTCGGCTTCCCTATTGTCTGGTCTTGAAGACCTGAAACGCCCTCCTCATCTTGCTCAGATCAATTCCATACTATGTTGTTTCATATGAATTCCCTGTATGTGGCAATATGGACAACTATTTGGAAGAAAACAAAGAGTCAATATGATAGTGAATATCTCCGATTGTCTAGTTTTGGAATTTATGTCCCTTACATTGCTTTCTTGTGATCCGCTTTGTTCTGTTTTGTTGTGTTTAATTTTACCCTTTTGATATAATTGAATGTATATTTGAGTAGGTAAGATGGATGACCATATTGCTGTTTTTTTTTTGTCAGATCGTGGAACAGAACTGTTAACAGACTCATGTAATGTCTACTTTACATGTTTTAACTTTATAATTTGAACAACTATTTCCAAGAAGTCAGCATGTAATTTGTCAAGTAATAATCTCTTAGGTTTTTTTGTTGTTCTTTTCCATTTTTCCTTGGAATTCTGTATTGTCGCTACCCTTTATTCTATTTTTTTTTCTTTCTTCTCTTTAAATTAAAAAAAAAAGATTTTCAGATTAAGGTTGTTTGACCTGTAAAGTATGAATAATGTGCCCAACCTGCCTTCCGAGTCTAGAGAGGTTTATTCTCCACATAAGCAAGCTAAGGGCAAAGTTAGGAAGGTGCTTAGTTCTGCCAATAAAGTAAAACTCAAAAGGTCCGTGTGCTGGATCTCTATCTATTTGATCAGGGTCACTGGTCTCCAAATTTGAATCAACTGTGAACTCTTTTAGGAACCTCTAGACCGTTGATAAATTTTCTCAGCCTTCATCTGAGAAACATTTACTTAAGAGAACTAAGTCTTTTTATCTTTTTTCCCCTTTCCTTCCCTTCCCTTCCCTTCCCTTCCCTTCCCTTCCCTTCCCTTCTCTTCCTTTCTTTCCCCTTCCTTCCCTCCCACTCTTTCTTTCCTTCACTCTCTTCTCATTCTCCTTCTCCTTGGTACTGGGATTGAATCCAGGGCCTTTTCACAGATCTGCATCCCCAGCCCTATTTATTTTTTGTGCTTCTGAGACAGGGTCTAGCTGAGCCGCTCAAATGCCCAGGCTTTATTCTTGCTTCTCCTCCCACCATTACTCTCTTGGCCAGTCACTACTCTGTGACTGGGAAGGGGCAGTGGGGGAAGCAAGGACAGGCTGATTGGGGTGGGCATGTTTGGTCTCTAGTTTTCATTGCTGATTATTTTCCAATTGGTTAGGTCTAACTTTTGGGACAACCTGGGTAGGAAATTCTCTTTACTCTTTAAAATACAATAGTCTGGTCAGAGTAAATCTCAATCTTGTTTGCTTCTCTTTAATTTTGCCTCAATGCATGAAAAGCCCTGTACATAGACAAATTTAGATCGACGTTTAATTCAGAAAATGTTTTATAAGTTAGTTTGATTCTATTTTCTTTAATTATCTATGCTCTTTTTCCATTCCCTTCCCTAAGATCACGAATTATGGGTGTATTGAATCATCATTGTATATATTCTTTGCAATAATTTTTGGAAGTTTTTAATAATCTTTATAAGAGTTTTACAGTTTTTCTTGAGTACTTAAGTTAATATTCTCAATTATGTCTTAGTGATTCAATTTCTTTGCCCTGGTGAGTTAGCTCCTTACTATTTGGAATGCTTTAATAGCAGTATTTATTTTATTAGATTAATTATTTAGTTTTCTAGCAAAAATTTCCATGGCTCATCATGTACTATCACATTCATTTATTCATTTATTTATCATATTATCCTTAATGGTCCAAAATAGTTAAAATAATCCAAAATTTTAATTTTGTTTCCCTGAATAATCTTGTTCAAATAAATACTTTTCTACTAAATTTTTCCACCAATAAATAAATGAATAAATAAATAGCTCAGGTTGGGCTCCAACTTGTGATTCTCCTGTCTCAGACTCTGAATGCTGGGATTATAGCTCTGTACCACCACACTGAGCTAATCTTACTCTTTGAATGTGGCTTTCAATAGAAAATTCTCACTGAGAAAAGCCAAGTGTTATTTTTGTAATTGGTAGAGTGAAAACACAAAACATTCTTATTGAACCTAAGACAAGGTCCTTGAAATCAAATTTGAGAAGCAGTGTTCTAGTTCAGAGCTCATCTCAGCTCGTTTCTCTGGGTCCCTTAATGATCGTCCCTATTTTTATTCTTCCACCGTGGCTCCTTCAGTCACTGTCTCTTGTACAGAACAGACTTTTCAGTGCACTTTTCTTTTGCGGTGGAGCCTGGGTCCTAAGGTTTCTGTTACTTGCTGCACTCTCTCTGAATCCTGGGTCACTTTGTGAGTTTCTTAGCACTTGTTTTACATGAAAATCAACATAATCCTGCTGTTGTGGAGTAGAATTTTTATTGAAAAATGTTAGTTTTATAAAACAAAAGGACTCACTCTTGGAATCTGCCAGATAGACACCTTCAGCCATGCTCTGGATTTTGGGAAGGAGGCTCTGTCAGTGCAAATGCACTTTACACCTCGCCTGGCCTTGTAGGTTAGTTAGGTTTCCTGTTTCATAATCTCACCAATTTACCACTGCCATCCCGTCCTCCTTCTGGGGTGACATGTGGCTAGAACACATCGAGACTTTTCTCTGCGGGGGAATTTCTCTCTCCTTGATGCCTCTCTCTCCTCTGTACCTTGCAGATGGAGAGGGAACCTCCGGAGCTCTCCCGGGGCAGTTCGTTGCCTGCTTTCTTCACCTGGGTCAGAATCCTCTTGTCCTTCAGAACTCCTTCCCTTGTGGGAAATAAGTGTGCTGGAATTTCTTCTTGGTTTTTGTAGCATTGTTGCTGGTTTTGTTTTGGGCATAGTGAAAAGCGATTTTTAAAAAATAGAATGAATCCTGGCACTACATTATTTTGGTTAAAAAACATGAAAAGCTGTTTCTCTACACTGGCACTTTCTAAGAGGGAAGGTCCTAGCCACGTGCAGTTATTTAAATTTAAATTAATTAAAATGAAATACAATTAAAAGTTCAGTTCCTCCATTTCACTAGACACATATCATTTGCTCAAAAGCCATGTGTCTATGGTGTGACTTCATACAGAACAGATATAGAACATTTTCATCATTGTTCTGCAGGACAGCGCTGTCCTGTAATATCCAATGTTAGGGAGCCACAAGTGGAGCGTCTGTAGTTTGATGAAACTCCTCAGGTTGTTCCCTGTACCTTTCCCACTCCATTCCTCTAGCTGAGAACCAAAAGCATAGCTAACTGCAGAAGGACAAAGGTCATCTATTTAGGCTAAGCACTTAAATCCTTATATAGGCTAAGCTCTCATTATGGGGGCTGGACTTATAAGCAATTCTACACCAAGTCAAAATACAGAGGGTAAGACTTCCAAGTAGCAAGGTTATACATATTACCCAAAGCAGTGTGGGTAAATATTGAATGCAAATTAGCATTGAACATTTATTCACTCAAGAATCACTTACTTAGCATTGAATAATTTCTGTCAAACACTGTGATCCAAATCTGGTGTGGTGGCTTTTATCTGTAATCCCAGAATTCTGGGTAGCTGAGGCAGGAGGATTGCAAGTTCAATCCCAGAAAGGGCAAATTAATGACTAAGTGAGACCCTGTCTCTAAAAAAAAAAAAAAAAAAAAAAAAAAAAAATAGAAAAGGAAAAGTTTGGGGATGTTGCTCAGTGTGCAGGTCCTAGATTCAATTCCCGGTATCACAAACCAAACCAAACCAAACCAAACCCACAACAACAAAAACAACAGCCTCTCTCCGCAAACAACCAGAACAACAACAAAAAGCCCAGAACACTATAGTCCATATATTACAGACTGTGGCAACAAAATTCCTGTGTAGGCTTTAGAGTTAGCCTGAGTTTAAATTCAGCATTTTCTATTTGTGCACTCTCAACCAGATTACTTAATATTCCCAAGGTTCAGTTCCCTGTATTAAATTGGGGATAACCCATGGGAATATTTTGAAGATTGACTCATATAAGGTATGTAGCATAATTAAAGAATCTAGGGAGAGTGGGGATGTAATGAGCAGTCATGAGGAAGATTAAACCCACTTGAGCGGTATTATTCCTTGAACCAGAGAAGGCTGGTTCAAGCAATGAGGAAGGGTGCTACAGCAGTCAAAGGTGTAGGTTTGGCCCCTGTGTGCTCTGATGAACTCTGGATGGTAGACCAGATGTCCCTGTTTCCTGCCCTGCCATCACACAAACACAGGCCACCAGGAAGTGTGGGTGATGGTACATGGACAAATATGAGAGCTGAGAATGGCCCCATAGAAACTCATCCAAGTTCCTACCTTTGAAGATGAATAGACTAAGCTGCAGAGTTGAAATACTTTGCCAAGTTTTAAATACAACCAGTTGGCAGCAGGGCTGAGGGATTGAATGCTTTGTAATGGCACAGAAATCTTCATCATCAACCTTAATATCACTGGGCTATGGGATTATTTCCAAACACATTTTCCGAATCTGAACACCAGACTGGGAGCAGTTTTCATTTGTCCTCAGAGGTAAATCTATATTCTAGGGTATGTAGCTCCTAGGAGGAGCTGTGCAGAGGCTCACAAATGATCAGAGCCAGATGTCCTTGGCATACAGTTGTTATACATCCCTGAAGTTGGCTTGGCTCATAGCTATGAGGCTTTTTCTGAAATATCAGAAAGACCAGGGGAGCACAGTGGACTCACAAGGAACCAGGCTGTGGGAACTGATCTTCCTGTTCTCCAGACTCCTGATCTCTGGGGTTGACCCTCAATTCTCTGGAAAGATTGTTACCTCTCACTCCATCTCTGGTATTATCCTGTCATCTCCTAAAAGCACGAGTGGTAAAAGAACTGTAAGAATTGCGGGCTTTTCATATTGGCCTGCAGTGGCCTGCACACATCAGTGTGCAAGCCTTTCTTCCTATGTGGCCATGTGTGATGGCTACTTCCACAGACAGGATGTGCCTCAGTGACGGGGCCAGCATGCCCACGGCCAGGACAAGAGAGGGACCAGACAGCACAGAGCTTCTAAAAACAGAAGCAGAGAATGTCGCTCCTGTGCATGGACCTCCCATGGCTCCCACCACTGGTGGAGCAACAGCAAAACTCCTTTCCCTGGCAGATCCCACTGACGGTGCTTGGTCCTGGTCATCCTCTCCTCCTGCCCTTAACACACTTCACTACACTCACCACCACCAGGTCCATTCATGCTGGCTCTTCCTGACTGGCTCTTCCCTCTCCCCAGAATTCTTCTTTTCTGATGGTTCCAGACCAGTTTCCCCACATTTCAGCTGAATAGTCACTCCTCAGGGCCTTCTGACTGTGACCTGGCACAGCTACTTGGTCACCATCTCATGTATCACCTAGTTAAAATTCTCTGCATAGCACTTTTCATCTTTTGGTATTTTCTTGCCATGTAAGTTTATTTATTGTCTTCTGCCCTCTATTGGGGGCAGACTTCAAGAGAGCAGAGACTTCATCTGTGTGGGTCACCATTTCCTAACATGGTGCTCAGAGTATTTATTGAATGGAGGCAATGGGTATGTGAGTGAGTGCCAGTCCAGGGTCACAGCTCATCTGTACGTACCTTCCTGCTGGGGCTACTCATGTCTGTGCAGGATGTCATGGGCTCTTGATGGCATTGGCCTAGACCACAGTATGGGACACCATGGAAAAAGTCACTTTCCCATTAGAACACACAGCAAAAATTGGTTGATTAAGCAATATTTAGTGAGTAGTTGCTCTGTGACTGATCGCCAAGTCATTTTTTGGGGAAGGGATTTAATCTTAATAAACCAATTGAATAGGCATTATCATCATTCTCACTAGTGGGGATCAGTAAACTGATTCCCAAATGGTTAAATGGATCATTTGAGATCACACAGATAGTAAACTGAAGGTCAGGACTTGAACCCAGGGCATCTGACTCCTGAGACCACATGGTTAACTGCTACAGGAAATCACAATAGAACCTACACTGGGAAAGAGAAAGCAAGGTAGGAAGAATGGTGAAAAGGAGATGCCAGAGAATGTGAATCTATAATTGTTTAATGAATATAAATTAGGCTATAAGTGTTTCCTACCTACATCAAAATAAAAGCTATCTCTGCCTCTCCAAGGCTACAATTCCCTCAGTGATTTGAGAACCTTCACAGAGACAAACAAACTTCCCAGTATGTGGAGTTTCTAATGCAGGAATTCCTTGGGCAGCTCCGCCCAAACTGCCATCAAGCCAAAGCCGTCCTCTGTGCCTGCAGGACTGGGAAGACTATGTTGACAGATCACGTACACGTGACTCGATTGACAGGTAGGGGGAGTAGTGGAAGTCAGTCCACTGGGCTTTGGCTTTGGTCCTAAGCCTTCCCTCTGCCCACCTCCCATTTGTACATGTTTGTCCCTACTCAACAGTGGCAACTGTCGGGTGCCTGATGTGGCAGCTGGACTTGCCATCTTTCTCTCTCCTGCTCAGCCACACCCCAGTGATGTCTAATCAGCCTAAACAGATGATTTTGAGAAGTAAACGATGCTACACAATATTAGTCAGGCACTGGTGAACTCCAAGAGTATCCAGTAAACAGGAGAGAGAGAGAGAGAGAGAGAGAGAGAGAGAAAGGCTGTGATTTAGAAGGTTCTGGAGACAGATTCCAGAGCTGGGAGAAAGCTCCTGATGGAGTTATTCTGACATTGAGTTTGACCTTTTCATCAAGTAGGAACACTGAACAGAAAGATGCTAAGATGAGACAGTAAGCCATGGCAGGGAGAGAGCTCTGTGAGGTAGGTAAAGAGTGCTCTAACTAAGAAATAGCAGAGTTCAAGAAATGCTTTAGGACTCAATTCGCCAGGTTAAATATGCTTTACAGGAGTATTATACTGTGACACATTCAGACAGAATGGACACTGGTTGTGAAGAAACTCCTCTTGTGTGCACTTGAGTTCTGTAAATTAAAGTCCTTGGATGTGTATTTGGTGTCTCACAGTTTTTTGTTTTCTTTATGTTCGGTGGAGGGTGTAATGCTATGAGCAGCAATGATCTGGTACATCTAAAAGCCTCAGTGCTCCAACACAGCATTCAAGTCTATCTTCTGCATCGCGGCCTTTTATGAGAACTGAAATAACAAAGGGCAAGGGTGATTTCTGTGAGTTTCATTTCAAAGTTTTCTCATTGTTCCAGTTTAACTTCCATGGCTATACACTGAAATGGCAAAAGACAGGAAACCAGGCAAAGCAAGGGCGCTGGGAAATTTACATAGTACTAACGTCATTAGGCTCCAAATAATTGAAGAGCTAATCCTGGAGAGGGACTGGAGAGTGGCTACTGAGGATCAGGCAGTTTCCCGATTACCCAGAAGGCAGGTGTTATTCATGAAGGATGAAGACAGTGACCTTAAATGGTTTCAATCAATTAACCAAAGTCGCCTCATCACAAGCAGTCGTGTGGATTTGGTGGGGATTCAGATTCAGAGCTAGCTATTCTGGGTTCCATATCTAGAGTCTCATCTGTGTTGTACGCTATTCCGAAGCATCGTTTTCTCATGTATTTGAGGTGCTCGATGAAACATTATTTTATTAATCACCACAATCCTTTTTGGTGAAGCAGGAAAAGTCCTCACTGCATCTTCATTTTTCAAATAAGAAAACTGCTCCAGGGAGGCTGTCAGAGAATCTGGACATCTCCCTGGGTGTAATGAGAGTAGGAACAAGGATTAAAAGACAGGAAGGGTGATCAAGGGTGCCGTGGCTGACAGCGGCTGCAGGTCCATCGTGGATGGGAGCTACCTTCTCTATTCTGACATAGGACATGGTTACACCTAAGCTGAAATACAGCTCCAGGCTCTGAATGTTGCTTCTTACTTGGTCTTCTAAGAATTTTTGTTTTTCTTTCAAAAGATGCAAACTCAGTTTTCATTAAGAAAAGAAAATGCCTTCAAGTACACAAAAATTTTGGGTGCATAACTACTTTCCCTCCAAAGTTCTCTATATGTAAGTTGGAACTGGCAGAATTGAATTTTCTAGCAGTCAGGAGAATAAAGAACTGCATAGACTGCACTTTCATCAAAGCATCTTGGGTTAATTTCAGTATCACATTAGGCATGGGTAATATATTTTTTTTTATTAAGACTAAAAGTGAAGCTTGATGAGGTACTATTTTTTATTAACACAGCTTAGAATAAAAATATAATTTTTAAATTTTTATATTATGAGTTACAGGAGAAAAGATTTCAAAAAAGTTGTTAATTCTAGTAACTTTCCAAGATGGCCACCATGCTATTTTTTGCTCAATCAAGTCAGTTTTGAGAGTGAAAGTGGGTCCTGTAAATGGTTACATGAAGTCATCACGTGTGAATTGGAGCAATCTAGGTAAATACCCAACCTGTCCAAAGGAAACCCATTGTTCTCCTCTGTGTTCAGGAGAAGGCCAGAAATCCATTCCTTAAAAGGCCCTGGGACCTCCAGCACTCTCCCCTGCAGGAGTGGTTTTTTGCATTTTCTCAACTCTGTCCCTTTCTACTTTGCTAGAGCTTATGAGTGACCTCTCTTGGGAAGTTCTCAATGTTGATTTCCTCTCCGCCTCGAAAGTGAGGGCAGGGCCCGAGTCCTGGGACCAGGATGGAGCCATGCCACAGTCTGAGCCTTGAAAAGTGTGGCCTCTGGGAGACAGCGTGTGTGGGAGACTCTTTTTCCTCTTTCCCACCCACTTATGTCATTTGTCTGGTGATTTCTTCAGCTGCTCTGGGCTGGGAGCAGCAGGGACTCTTCACCTAACAGCAGCATGGGTGGAGAACAGGGAGGCCAGCTAGTTCTGCTCTCCCTAGAAGCCCTGGTCTCCTCGCCCTCTGGAAAGAGCTGTTAGGCCAGTGTTGCCTGGGTACAAGTGCTATAGCCCTGGAATACTGCTCTTTTGTTGGAAGGGTCTTTGGGCATCTGCATCTGTTGGCTTCAGACAAAAGGGCAGAGGAGGGGGTAGGACTGGAGATCTTACCTTCTTTGCTTGCTGGAGCAGGGGTGCTTCCTTCCTATTTTTTGAGCCTTTCTCCTTGGCCATTTTTCCTGCTGATTCAGTAAGCTGTTAATAGCCTCTTACTGGGCTGGGGAGCTTGAGTGAATGTAGCTAAGAGACTCAGGAGCCCTAACTCTCTGCTCTGAGGGACCCAGAGCTGAGGAATATGAGCTGAATCTTTTAGATCGTCCCATACAGACAGACCTGTGGCTGTCTCAGAGGCCTTAGCTGAGTCTCCAGGGCTGAGCTGAGTCAGCCATGGCAGGAATGAGCTATAAGGAGAGCCCACAGCTAGGGCACTGATGGGTCTTTCTTGTTTCCTCTTGATCTGGCTGAAGAGGAGTGTTCACGACTTGTGACAATACAGGATCTATGGGCAGTCAGTCTGGGGCTGAGGTGGTCTGATGAGCACGGGGCAGTTGTTTTCAGATCTGCAAAGACTTAGGGCTGGGGATTTAGCTCAGTGGCATAAGCGCTTGCCTTGCAAGCCCATGGTCGTACGTTCGATCCCCGGTACAAAAAAAAAAAAAATCTGCAAAGACTTGCTTAGAAGAGGGTCTAACCTCCTTTTCAAGGTCCCCAAAGGGTAGTGGAGGCCTCTGAGAACCAAAAATGGTTTAGCTTTCTGAGGGAGTCAGTGTAATGAAACGGGCCATGTATTTCTAAAAATAGCGTGAAGAATGAATTAGGTCATAACAACTCTTGTTGATCAAGTATTCTATGTGCCCCTGGTACGTGTGTTACACGCCACTGGAAAGTCTGCTCATTAATTACGCAATATCCATCCTCCCCTTTTTGGTTGAATTCCTTATGGTGTTGGAAGTAGCAATGTATCCAGCTAAAGCCTTGACTTTTCTAGCCCTGTTTAAGGATAGGTGTGATCAATGAGTTGTAGATAAAAACTGTTGGGTGGGGGCATCCAGGAGAACTCCTCAAAGGGTGTTTACTCAGTTGGGAAGAAGACTTCTTTTTTGTCTTTCCCTCTTTCTGAAACACAAATGTGAAGGTTGGGTCTGCTGCAACTATTTTATAACTATGAGGTAATCTTGAGAATGGGATCCACTCACAAAAAGTAGCAAAATAAGAAAATTTAAGACCTTCCTGATGCTGCCTGGCTCTTACTCATTACTGTTGGATTTTATATTATATGTATGAAACTCAACTTATATCATGTTTAAGACACTGATATTTGAATTTTTCTTTTATATGCTGCTGACTCCATCCTGAAACATGCACAGTATTTTATTTAACCCTCCGATATAGAAGGGGAAGTGGTCTCCAACAGGTTCCGACATTTTTTCAAGGTCAGAGAACTAGAAAGTGTCACAGTTAAGACTTAACCCAGATAGTGTGACCATGAGTCCATGATCTTTCATGTTGCTTCTATTTTCTTTTTTTTTTTTTGGTACCGGGGATTGAACTCACGACTTTGCACTTGCCAGGCAGACACTTAGGCCACTGGGCTTAATCCCCAGCCTGTTGCTTCTATTTTCAAGAGCAGCTAATATGTGATGGCAAACTCTGTTCAAATCCATTCTACTAAGTCACTATTCCTGGGTTTCATGGCTGCCTTCAAGAGTGGAGAAGTGAAGTGATTACTTGCATCCTACTGACTTTGGTGCCAGTTCTTTCTATGGTGTCCTCCCCCATTCATATACGCCTACTTAAATGAATAATCTGGTTACTACAGGAGTCATATGAACTTGAATAATTCTGAGAAGACCTGTCATGAGCCAGGGCCTGTGCTTCCCAAGCTCCTAAATCTTGTGTGAATAGTTTTATTAGCCATATCACTTTCTCTCCCTCTTTTTTTCCGTAAGCTTAGTGGCCATATCAGCAATTGTGGTGATGATTTACAGTTTGTACTGTGCACTCTTTGAGGTGAAGCGAAAAATTGAAAGGCTTATGTCAAACCCATTCATTCACAGATACATTCAAGATCAAATTAATTTTAAAGCACTTATGGGCCCTTTAATGTTTCTTGAGTTTGGCTTTACAAATCTAGGGTGATCTTTAAGGCATAATACCTATTTCAAACTAAAACTATTATAAACTTGGAAATATAATTCTTTATATAAAATGCTCTAGAATTAAATGGGTCATAGGATGAAAATTGAAGCTCAGACAGGAGAGACACTAAAGTGCTTAATACATTAAACATAATCCATCACCTGCTGGCAATTAACCAAAGGACTCAGAGTCACAGGATGCTTGTTGGAAGGGCCTTAGAGATCAGCTGATCCAGCCTTCTCATTTTAGAGATGGAAAAATTGAGGCCTAGAGCAGATAAGTGTCTGTCACTGGGTTGCAAAGACTAGAAAACAGGACTAGTCTTTCTAAATTCGGCACTCAGGTGCCACAGGGCCTTCCTATGTCCACAGCATGTATCACACGTGTGTCCTACAGGATCACCATGCACCATCTACTGCTACGGGGGGCAGTTCTACTGTGGGACCTGGCCACGATCTTGTCCTCATGCAGACTGTTCTGGAGGCCTTGGACTCTGGGTCACTTTGTTTTTGTGTCCTTCACAGCATGCCACTCCAAGCCAGGAGCATGGTGGACAATTGGTGAGCCCTTGTTGGGAGAATAAGCAACGAAGATGAAGGAATCCACAGGTGTGAGTTCATTTGCTTTTTCCTGGCCTTTATTTTGACCTTCCTGACCATGTCTATTCTCTCTGGGTTCACCTTCTATTGAAGTTAATAGTTATTTTGGTCCATCCAGACTCCTTCAAGCTGATACGGCTCACTTGGTTCTGGGCTGCCACAGAAGAGTTTATTGACAGGCTTCTGCTTGAAGTTGTGTGAACTAGAAAAAAGTAACTCCTTTCTTCGAGGCATTAGTGGTCCTCAACCAGGAACAATGGTAGCCCTAGATGACCTTGGGCAATGACTGGAGGCACTTTAGGCTATTATAACTGCTCACTGCTGCTGGCTTCTAGTGGGTAGAGGCTAGGAACATTGCTAAACATGCTGCAGAATGTAGGAGATCCTCAGTCACTCCCAAAACTTAACTAGTTTCAAATGTCAGTAACAGTGAGGGTGAAAAACCTGGCAGTGGGGAAAAAAAGATCCTTTCAGATTTAGGCTAGGATGAAATCCCACTGGCTCAGTTAATACTTGAGAACCATGTTATAAGTTAGCATTTGCTGCATCAAATATGTGTTTGGACCAACACTGAATACTGTTAGATATTTGTATTTAGAAGCAACTTGAATCACTAGCCTTGTCAACAGCTCTGTGTTTTTCATTTCTGAGAGATACCCTTCAGATAGAAATCACTATGGAACACAGCAGGAGACCCTGGCTATTGAAATCAGGTTCAATCACACTGTCTCAGAAAACTCCTTTAAAGAGATGGAGTTCTACACACAGTCTATGCTGGGTATGAATCACTGAAAGGCGTGCCCCGCTCCCCCCTTTCTTCCTCTGGGTAACACTGTCACCAAGTTCCAAATTAGGGCTCCTCATGCTTCACTAATTAGCCCCCCTCTCTCCCTGCCGATATATGCAAGTTGTTATCATCTCCACCTTACAATCAGGGAAGCTAAGGAGCTCTCTAACACCCTTGATAAATTTACCAGCTTTTGATTATAGTACTTAATTGGTGTTTGCCGAGTGCTTCACCTATATTCTTATTTGTGCAGTTTATTGTATCTAGATGAGGTTTCACTCAGGGCCATAAGAACTGGTGATCTTATTCATTTCTCAGTGAACTGCTTTTCTAACTCTAGAATTTTTGGCTGTGTTTAGTTTTTCCTCTAAACTCGGCCAAACAAGCTCAGAAAGCAGCACAAGGAGATGGTCACACTGTAGATTATGTCAGATTCTGGCAACTCAGCCTCCCGGCTCACGCACACCACGTGGGACCCATTAAGAATCCAGTTGCCTTCTGGAACCTTTGGATCCACACAGGTCTACTTCCTGGGACTTGAAAATTTGGTTCTTTCTGAGGAATAGCAGAGACAGGTGAACGTATTTGAGGGATAATTCAGGATTTCATTTCAAACTCAAGAGAATATTCTACTATTCTACCCTTTACCCTTCACTTCAGAGTAAATCTACATTACATTGTCTCTAGTTCACAGCTGCAAGAGTTTCTGGGCTGGAATGCTTCACTTCCGGCCTCTTCTCCTCAGCAGAGGCAGCCCGATTGCCAGCTTGCCAGGGAGAAGGCTTCCCGGGGGCCTGTGCTGTTCCACGTGCCCCTCAGATCCCCCAGGCAGCCCTCCCTAGCCTCAGAATCATGGATATTCGCAGAAACTCAGAGCATGGATTTTTCTCTGGCAGTCACTTCCTGTCATATTTATTCAAACATTGAACACCCCATGGGGACATTTTTTAAAAAAAAGCAATAAAGATCGAATTAATTGCGATGCTCTGAAGATTTCATTTCCTAAATGAGCAGTACAGGGTTAATGTCTGGAGGCACACGACACTCCCAAGGGAAGAAGAGGCAGTGATGCAGTTTAAGGGGGAGCCCCCTGGAGTGGCTGTCTAGGCTCCTGTCTGGAACCAGATTCTGGAGAAGCTTGAAATCAATGTCAGAGAGAGTTGAGAAGCTAACTGGACTTGGTCGGCTTATTCCAAAGGAACAGAGGGCATTTCCTGCCTCTGCTGGAGAGGGTGTAGCCTGGGCCTTGTCACCTAGGGGTCTCTGCTTCTTTGGTCTGGGAAGGAGTTCAGGTGTCTCCCCTAAGTCTGAGATCACTGAGGCGGTGAAGTCTGATTGACTGAGAGTGGGGGAGCTGCCCAACTTGAGGAACAAATGGGCAGTCCCTGGTACTGGGAGGTCCATACTGGCTGAGCCTTTGCTCAGGAACCAAAGAAAGCTGGGATGATGTGAGCTGCTCGGGAGCCTTAGCCAAGATGCCTGGAAACACCAACTCAACTGCCTCTGAGTTTTGCTGTGGGCTCCAGCCTCACCCCAGATCCCCGCCAATCACCTCTGCTTCAGGTTTGATGGCGCGCAGTTGGCTTGGGAAAATGTATCCTGGCCATGCAGCTCACAATTCCCTGGATATCTTCCTTTTCCTAAAAACCCGGAGAAGCATTTCATCTGCTCGGAGGCCGAGCAGAAGCACTGGCACTTTAATCTGGAGCTCTGGTATGTTATTAGCACTCTGGTCACCTTTTCATTCATTTGCTTTTCTTGCAGAAGTTCCCTGGACAATTGTTTTTTTCAACAAGAATGATAAATGGGCTTGGTGTTTCGCATTCTCTCTCTCTCTCTCTCTCTCTCTCTCTCTCTCTCTCTCTGGTATGATCTGTGAATGCACTTTCATTTTCCAATTCTCAGATATAACATGTCCAGATGTGTGTATGTGAGAATGTGTAAACGTCCTGATGAGCTCAATTTTCCTGGAGCGAACCCTGCCATCATATGCAATACGGAATCTAAATTGTGAAACACAGAAAAAAGAACCGAAATAGTTTTCTCATTAAAAATAAGTCACAGTCAGCTCATTCTGTCCATTGCTTTGGTCCGAGTTCCCCTTCCATCAGGCACCTGGTGACAGGAGGGACCACTGTGGCAGCTGAAGCTTTGCCATGGCCATGTGTGTCGCTGTAATTCTCGAAACTGTTTCTTGAGAAACTGTCCGTGTGCCTTCAACAACAGAGGCTGTGATGAGTCTGTAAACATGCCATGAATCCCTATTAAAGTATGCAAATATCAGTGAGGTCCAGTAAAAAGCTTCTGGAATCCTGTATGGTAGCGATTACTTTCCAGCAGAGTGCTTCTCAGTGAATAGCAGTTAAAGTGATTAATCTGGCTGCTGTGACTTTTGGGTCCAAGTGCTGAGGTGATATACTTCATATTATAAAAATGATACAACTGCTGCTTTTTATGAGAGAAGAAGGGAAAGGCACAGGCCTTCTACTACAAAGACTTTTCTGCTGGGATATTGAGAAATCATTCAGAAGCGAGCTGCAGAGTCTGTGTGTGAAATCACAGTGGAGGCTCCCATGCAAGGCTGGATGTGGGTGGTTGGAAGAACAGCATTTTCTTTCCCAGAAGTATATGGGCAGGAGGAATGTTTTCTTTTGGGGATGGATAGGGGACAGCAGAAGATGTCTGTGTGGAACTGAACCATGGCGAGCCCTGATGCATTGCTAGTGGTGATATGTTAATTGCGATGGTTGTAAATGGGGACCATCTGTTTCAGAATTATTATTAGAAATGCAAGCACATTCCCTATCATTCATTTGATTTACTATTTTCTTAGCAGGATCAAGATGAAAGATTTTCAGTTGCATTTACAGGGATCAAATTAAGCTGATATTAAATCCATTTAGTAACGCTAGGAATGGTTTGGAGCTTTGCCTAATGCTTGAAGTCACACAAAATAAACATTATGAATGCTGACAGGGGTCCGTGATCTATCTTCTCTCAAAGTTCTGTGTAACTATAAATTGGACAGGCAATTTCTTCTGCAGCAGAGAGAAGATGAGATAAGGAATCTCAAAGTTGGTGGTGGTATCACCAGAGATCAAAAACGAAGAGGAAAGGAAGAGGATGAATCTCAAAGATCTTGGGTTTGTATAGGAGCGCCTTTCCTTTCTGCTTTAAAAAAAAACCAAAACATTGGCATGTAGGTGTGTGTGTATGCATATGTGTGTATGATGGGGTGGAGAGAGTGAGAGGGTTTACTAAAATAAGTGAAAAGACCTCAAATTCTCAAACTCAACAGATACAAAAAATCACATTAAAGGAAAAGTAAAACATCTGTTTTTTTGGCTTTGTTCTCATTTTCTCTGAGCACTTTTGAATATCAGAAATTTAGATTATTGATTATTTTACTTATAAACTTGAGTCCAGTATGATATGCTCACTCCAGGATCGAGGGCTGACAAATGTGAGTGAAGTCATACATAAACCTGAAGCTGCAGTAACTGACATGAAAATAATCAAGATATTTAAAGATGTACAGATCTTGGGGTGCCCAGGTCAGCTGCTGTATGTGGGCAAGGGCTTCCATGAACAAGAGACTTTAGGGACAGTGTTAGCTGCTGACAATTTTGATAGGTTATTTGGAGGGTAATGACTTTTCTTGAAATTGGTAGAAAATAAAACAGAACACGAAAATGATCCACCATCTTTCCCAGAGGACTTAGGGGCACTCATTTCTAAGAGCTCTAAAATGAACTGTGTGGCCCCGGCTGGCTCCATAAATCTCTGCTTCTACTCTGGCCTCACTTCTACTTGCTCTGTATCAGTGCCGGCCAGTGACAGTATCTGTGACGTTGTAAAAGTTCTATTTCTTTTAAAAAATTAAAACAAACTTTAATTAGTATAGTAATTCCGTGGCATCCAACATGGTCACCACTAGGCCCATGAGACTTATTGAGTACTTGAAAGGGACCTAGTGTGACTGCATTAGAGATAAATTATATTTTATTTTAAGCAGTTTAAATAGCCAGCCCTCAGTCTAAGTGCTTGATGTTGGGATGGTGTTTCAACTAAGGATTTCATGATGAGTCTGCCATGGGAAGATGTCAGAGGGTGGTCAGTGATGTGAGGAGGGACTGGATAGAAGAGGGCGTAGCCATGTGGTCAGGAGATCGTCATGGGCTGTGGAGGCCTTGGGCTGGACCTGAGTTTGTCTGAGGAAAAAGCGGAGAAGGAGCCCAACTTTGCGCACATGCCCGTAATCCCAGCATTCCGGGAAACCAAGGCAGGAGAATCACATGTTCAAATTCTGCCTCGGCAACTGCGTGAGACCCTGTCTCAAAATAAAATAATAAAAAGGCCTGAGGATGTAGCTCAGTGTGAGGGTCTTGGGTTCAGTTCCTAGTACTGGGAAAAAAAGTGGGAGATGAAAAAATAAAATTCTAGAGTGACCTGACAGTTGGGAAGCTACAGTGCTCATGGTCAGTCATGTATGCTTAACCCGGAGGCTGATGAGATGACAGAGCACACAGGAGAATGAGGCTTGGAAAATGCATTTTAGTGACAAATGCAGTGGTGTTACAGTAACCCGAGGCTGCCCGGCTAGCGAGGGCAAGGCGAGCCCTGGGCTGCACCTGGACAGAGGCTGTGTAGGCTTCAGCTCTCTGCCACCTTGAGTGGCCTGGAATTGAAACTGCTCCACTCTGACAGCCACTGCGTGCCTTAGTGAGCAGGGTCCAGTGTTCATTTTACAAGTGCATCACCGCACCAGGCTCAGGTAGAAACTTCGGATGGGGCTTAAGCGATTAAACACAACATCTTCCTTATGCAATCACTCCTGGTAATTGAAATAAGGATTTGGAAACCGTGGTTACCATAGAGAACTAAGATGAAGATCAAAGGTGATGATTTCAAATCCAAGGAACCAGAATAGGTTTGAATGAGAGCTCACGTGTGTACTTGTACAGACGATCTGTTTGTCTTTGGCAAATGCATCCTTTTAGGGAGCAAGCTCGGAAAACAGAATTGTAGTTCTTGCAACCTTGAAACTTAGTGCAAAGACTCAATCCTAGGTTTCAGGAATCCTGCTAGGCTGGGAGAAACTAGGTTTCTAATAGGTATGATATTTCTTTAGACATGATTCTCCTGCAAGGCAATGATTCCCGTTGCCCCTGGTGGGTCTGTTGGCAGGAAAGCTTGGAATATACGGTTAAAAACACATTTGCCCATGATGCTTCAGAATAAATATGTTCCAGAAGGGCATAATGACACAAACCTGTAACCTAATCACTCTAGGAAACTGAGGCGGGAGGACTGCAAGTTTGAGCTTGCACAGGTAATGTAATGGCTTAGTGAGGCTGTCTCAAAACAAAAAATAAAAAGTGGTGAGGATATAGTTCAGGGCAAGAGCACTGGGCTCAATCTCCTGTGCAATTAGGACAGAGAGCAAAAGAAAGAGAGAGAGAAAGAGAGAGAGAGGAGTTCAATTGGACACTTTTTAGATTGTAATAAAGATCAATGGACCACTTTCCAAGGAAGACCCCACATTCAACCAATAGAAGGAATCAGGGTGGCTGACATATTAAGAGAACCCCAAGTTGCCACGCTGGCCACTCTAGAATTTACACTTGCTGTAATTTTGTCAATCTTTGAGAAACAATTCTTGTATCATTGCATTCAGGTTAACAAATTGCTGAATAATAATGTAAACCTTTCTTGTCAGTGAGATGTATTAATTGTGCAAACTCATTACACAAATTCTTCATTGTTTATGCATTCTCCAAAATAGCTTTCCCTCATGATGATAGAACCAGTTAGGAGGTGACAGAAATAATGTCTTCATGTTATTCCAGGTTTAGCTTTCAAAATCAGCATGAACTAAAAGCGGAAAGAACTTTAATACATGAATTCACTTATGGGAGCCTTGACAAAGACGGATGCTTAGCATCAGCGTGGCATCTGTCATAATAATAATGATAATTGCTAATGATTAGAACAGCCACAGCAACAACATGCTGTCATCTGGATATAAAATGATGCCACTAACTCAGTAGACTTGCTTTTGAACTTTGTTTTTTGCCTTCAGTATCAGGGGCAAATGTATGCTTCTCCATCCTTGTTTTCTTGATAGACCTTCGTAAGGAGATTTCTCTTAGCAGCTGCCTCTGACAAGATTTTACCTTAAAATTCAAGGCTGAGATAGTTCTGTTGGGCACATGCAGTGGGTATTCCTGGACACCTTTATAGGAGATGTGTGGTAAGCAAAGGACAGAGCAGTGACTCTTGGTTGCCATTTCACTTTGGCTTTTACCATGACAGCAGCCATAAAATGTATCTTAATTAAACATCATAAAGCAGTTGGAATGACACAACTTCTGTAAATACTTTCCTAGTGGAAAATGCTCCAGTCAAGAGTTTCTTCCTAAGTTCTGAGACATGTACCTACTGTCTACTTAATGTGTTCACTTCGATATCTTGGCATCTCCAGTTTCAGTATATCACCACATGAAGATGACCATGTGTCTAGTTTGACAAGTAGGGTGTCAAAGACACTCATGGCCTTCCTTCTCCAACATCCCTTCACACCCCCAAACTTACGGCTCCACTGATGTTCCTTTTATCCATTACCGACACCATCATCTTTCTGGTGACTAAGAAGTAATATAATGTGGAAGAATGAACCACCCCTCTCATGGAGTCTTATGAATTCTGCCTCAGAAAGTTCTCTCCAAATAAGTTCTTTTCTCTACTTTCTTGCCATGGTACATTGTCATCCACTGTTCTCTCTTTCCAGGGTGATTTGGTGAACCCTTTCCACTGGTCCCTTGACTCTCATCTTGCTTCTTGGCAACTTGATTTCTACCCTTTCAGGACTATGGTCTGACCATGCCATTCCTGCAATAGCTTTTCATCATCCTTAAATAAAGTCCTGAGCCCACAGGGCCTTCGAGGGTAACCTGTGGCACACCTATGCTGTTCTTTCCCTTCCAGAAGCCCAGGAAGAGACCTCAGAAAGCACTGTCCCCACGCTCTCTGAGTAGCTGCACACACAAGTCTCCTAATCTGGCCCACTACTCACTCCCTTCAGCTGGCTTGCTCTTGCAGATTTCAGCTTGGTTGTTGTTTCCTCCAAGACGCTTTCTACGAGCCGTCCAGACTAGGCGCAGTGTTGCTACCAGGTCTAGACCACATGTTCTCTATCAGAGCACTTACCACAGTTGCTTTCTGATGGACTATGCTGCGAGCGGGTGGGAACTATGTCCATCTGCTCATCAGTGCAGCCCTAGCACCTGGCTCAGAAGTGAGCGTCATCTAAATGACTAACACAGCTAGGGAACGTGAACCACAGGGAAAGGAGTGTCCTATGTGCCGTGTGGGTCAGACTCTATGACCCATGATTTACTGCCTTCCACAGTAAATCATGCAGGCTGGTCATTTGGTGTCACATGTTATGAAGCTCATACCTTACATGACACAAGATTACTCACAGGAAGCACGAAAGGTGTTGCTATTTCAGAATGCTAGTAATAGAGTTTAAGCATGGAGATGGAGCTTGCATAGGTAACCACAGCTGTCCTTGAGTCAGGGTCTGCAGGACGTTTCCTAATGGAAAACCTTTCCTGAGAGCTCAGCCCTCAAAGGCCAAATGAAGGTGGTCGCCTTGGTCCTCACGGCAGCACTAGCCTGTGTGCGCTCAACAGAAGCTGGGAAGAGCTTTACACATTTTGTTCACTCTTTTAAACACAGCTACTAAAAAAAGAAATCTCAAGGTCTATGTGTCTCTTCTGCCTGTATCAGGGACCGATGTTTGGGAGAAGGATGTTAAATGATTTGTAAAGGTCTGAGTATCTTCAGGTTGAAAGAACTGTACTTTATACTTGTTCTCAAACTTTGGCCAAGGTCATGCAAGCCTCGTAACGTTTGCATGAGAGGTCAGAAAAGGACTAAATGGTAATTAGTGAAGTAAGTGTTTCACCAGGATAATCTAAAATCAACAGATGTTCTAAGTGATAATAATATTTGCTCTTGTTATTTAGTTGTGTTTTAGACTGACTGGCCTTATGGTGTTTAACAAACATCGCCTTGTATTGTGCGTGGCAAGTTTGTAGAATGAGCCACCAACAGCATAAACAGAATGAAGTTTTGTCTCTCACTATCCAGGCCTCTGTCACCCAGAGGTTTGACCTCATGTTACTGTCCTCTTCATCTCTTCTCTTCCAAAGAGACAGCATTTCCACCAGGCAGTGAAAGTACTTCAAGGCTCTGGAGTCATTCAGACCACAAAGTATTTATTAAACACCTACTGTGTACATGGTGCTGGGCCGTGAGCGGGTCAATTGTAGGTACCTATCTTGGCTCTGCTACTTTTTAACTAGATGACCATGGACAATCCAATCTGTCCCACCATCTATGAAATGGATAAGAGACAGTGAAATGGGAATAATCACAATTCCGTGCTGGAAGTGGGGACTGGTGGGATCAACTAGAGAAATGAACACAACATAAGAGTCTGAAACTGTCTTGATATATCTGGCAGATGCTTGATAAATGGTACCACTTAGAATAACCCAGGCACTCTGATTCCTGCCCATAATAGACACGGTTTGCTGTTCTATGCCTCCCGTCTCTATCAGAGGAAGAATGCGGCTGGCAGGGAGGAGAGTAGCAATGAGTGGAAAACAGTTTTCCCAGAACCATATCACGCTCCCCTGCCTACCTCCACTCGGACCCAGTGCCCTTCTGACCACTGGGGCAATGTTCCTGAATTCCTTGCCACAAGTAATTTCTTCTGCAGCAAGCTCACAGACCAAGAACTATGATTTCCTCTCACGGTGTCTATTTGTAATCAGCTGCCAGTTGGCCACCACTATGTTCAGCAAGGATACAAATTCAAAAGATTCAACAGTAAGTCTGCTTCAGATGTGTAGGGAGTGGGTGGATGGAGGAAGAACAAAGACATAAAAGACCGGTATCTTGTGGAGACTTTATAATTCTTATATTTCACAAAACAGAGGGGAGCCAGGCCCAGTGAATTCATTCTCTTCCTTCCTTGGCCTCTTCTTTTGCTGCTGTGGCTTTCCCTCCCCCTTCTCCCACCACTTTGATTATCATTAGCAGCAGAAGCAGCACCATTAAGTTTTACTGAGAATTTGTCATGCGCCGGGCACTGGTCTACATGAGCTGTTACAGTTAGCCTAGAAATCTCCTCAAAGGCTCATGTGTTCAGAGCCTGGGCTTTTGGATGGCAGCTGGACCATGTGGGTGCTGTGCTCATCAGTGGATTCATCACTGAAGAGTTCAGAGGTGAATGTGCTGTTAGGAGCTGAGGTTTGGTTGGAAGAGGGGGGGTCACTGGGTGCGTGACCTGGAAGAGTGTACCTCTGTTATGGTTGTGTCAACTTGAGACATTTAACTGAGAGACTCAGAAGGGAGCCAGGATCCTTACTTTGTAAATATTCTCATCCTATGTAGGAGGAGGGCACAGAGATTTTGTGAGTGCTACACCCACCCTGGGGTGGGGGTGGGGATGGCCTGTGTACAATAGAAGGGAGGAGAAGAGGTTTGTCCCTCTCTTTTGCTCTGGCTGCTGCCACCCTACTTTGGAGCCAGCTGAATATGGACTGAAACCTCCACAGATAGTGAGCTAAATAAACCTTTCCTTACTTCATTTTGGATGTTGGGTGTTTTGTCCCAACAATGAGAGAAAAGTAACCAAGAAAACCTCCCTCTCTGGTTCCTCCCTTCACTCTGTGCTTCCTGGTTTCCATGAAGGGAGCATCTTTCCTCCATCCAGACCCTTTTACCAGCCAACTGTGGATAGAAAACCCGAGCCAAAATAAACCTGTCCTTCTTCGGGGTGTGGGTGTTGTATATTTGGTCTTAGCAATGAGAAAGTGACTAAGACCCAAGCCCTTTACATGTGTTGGAGAAGCCCATGGATACCTTGTCAACCAGCTAGTTCAGAAGAGGATTTTGAATTGCAAGTAATAATTCAGGAGTTGGAGTCAGTATCAGTTTTCTAGGGCTGCTGTAACAAAGAATACACACAGTGCAGTTTAAGCAACAGAAATTTGTCTTGCAGTTCTGGAGGCTGGAAATTCAAGATCAAAGTGTGGACATGGTCAATTTCCTCCCGGTCTGTGAGGAAAACTGTTCCATACCACTTCCTAGCTTCTGGTAGTGTGCAGGCAAAAGAGATGCACTGTTCTGATCGCAGCCTTTATTGTCACATGGTGCTGTCTCTGGGAAAGTCTGTGTCCAAATCCACCCCCACCCAATTTTGGGGCCACTTTCCATATTAGGATAACCCAAATGGCCTCTTTTTAACTTTACTACTTGTGAAAAGCCCTGGTTTCCAAATAAGATCATATTCTGAGATACTGGGAGTTAGGACATCAAACTACTTTTCTACAAGGCATAGTTTAACCCAAAACAAAGTCATAGGAACAAATGAAAATATTAAGGACATGTAGAAGGAGGAGAGAACTGAGAAAAGGAGATTAGAATTTTCAGAAGTAATGTGGAATACCCAAAGCACATTATGAGTAAAAGGACACCATGGCTTTGCAGTTGGCAGAGTAAAGTCATATGGTTGATCTTGGGTGTGGACTACAGCACAACTTGGTTGGGTGGTCTTTCATCATTCCCTGGCCCAGCCCTGATGGTGCTTTGTAAATACTTTGTTCACAACTGAATGAAGGTAAAGGGACTTCCTTGAACTAACAAATAATTAATCTCCATTGTAGAAGGATCAACAGAATTTAATCAGTGTGTTTTCTATTTTTGTTGAAAACACTTGGATGATGTTCAGATCAAAGAACGTAGAGAACATATACCCTAAAACGATTTAAGGGCTCTTCCTTGTAGTAGACACTCAAGGGAAAATGCTCACAGTCACCAAGAGACCATATCATTGCTACAAAGAGAATTTGATTCTTTGTTCCTCAGAATCTAGAATTTGAAAAGCATTAAGCACAACTTTGTGGTCAGTGGAATCTGCAAGCGATCAAGAACAGTCTGGCAGGAGAATCACAAGTTTGAGCCCAGCTGGAGTAACTTAGTGAGACCCCATCTCTAAGTAAATAAATTTTAGAAAGCGCTGAGGTTGTAGCTCAGTTTGAAGCTCTGGGTTCAATCCTAAGTACTAAAAAAAAGAAAAAGCCCAACAAACCAAACCAAACCAAACCAAACCAGCAAAACACCAAAACACAACATAAGGAATCTTGGGATAAATTGTGGTAACAGATTCTGGTTATTATTTTGAATTAATTGTTCAAAACATGTAATGGATTTCTAAACAGTTTGTGGCTTAGTCCTGAACTGACTGAAACTTCAGTGCAAGTGAAATCATTGTAGTTTGTAGCATATAAGCATCCAAATGACGTAAATGTCAATGAGAAAAAAGTTAGCGGGGTTCTGTCCTGTCTTGCTCTCTGTCTAAAGGCTTGCCGAGCCAAGCCATGTGGGGCCAGAGCTGTTTCTTCACCAGAGACTGCTATAATTCCTGCACGCTCAGAGATGTATGTAGCTTCACTTTGCCTGCAGCAGGCTTTAATTACCCATAAACGCACCACCTGTCTCCTTTTTAGTGCTCGATCACAAAACACATCATCATTGACTGTGTGATGTGACTGCGATTCAGAGTCGCAGATTCACGGAATCTACCGAGGAAGAGAGCCCAGGGTTCAGGCAGAGCAATGTGGAGAGGGCAAACCTGCCCCATCCTGTTCCCCGAGGATTCTGTTGAGGGATCTGGTCTCAGAGCTCTGGATCAGGCCCGAGATGAGGTGGATACGAGAAGAGAAAGGGTGGGAGGTCAGTCGAAAAAGCCCCATAGGAAGGAGAACGCGTAACTCAGCTCTCCTAAGAGCTGGGAGATGCGCTCTGTGTGGCTGCAGCTGCGCATGCCTGGGAAGAGGGAGGGGGGAGGGGAAGAGGAAGGGCCGGAAGACTGGAGGAAGGCTGGTGTGGGACAGTATGGGGCATTGCTGGCCTTTTGTGGTGACTTCCCGATAGGACAGCACTTTAAAAAGAGCAGCAAGTCATGACTGTCTCTCTCATCATGGATGCTTGCAATCTGCCTTTAACAAGGGTGACACTTTCACGGGAGTTACCTCTCCCTTGAGGAGCAGTTGTTTTGGAGGCCACATGCTTCCAGAGCCCTTAACCCTGCAACCTCCCATTGTGTGATCTGACGCTCCTCTGTGTGGTTGATCTTAAGAGACACTGAAAGGACCCTAGATATCAACAATGAAGCAGTGTCACTAGGGGTCCTTTCCTCTGGGTGAAGACCTGAGAAATCTGTGACGATTTACCCAGTGAGATGCTTTCTCTGAATGGTAAACTGAGGCCTGCTCACAGAGGAGGGAGGAAAATCTAGGCGGAGCAGGGAGCACTAGGCTTTTCCCAGGGCAAATAAGTCCTTTTGAGACGGTGCAGAGAACCTTGTGGTCCCTTGAGATTGGCACTTGGTGAGTGGAGCAAAGCAGGTCTAGGAGAGATTGTGAATGCATTGTGGGAGGGAAAAAGGAAGTGCTTTAGGTATTCGCTGCGTAACACTGTTACCATAAACTTAGTATGTTAAAAGGGCACATGTTTGTTATTTCTGTTTCTGTAGGTCAGGAGATGGTCACAGGTTTCCTGGATTCATCACCTCAGTATTTTTTACAAAATTGCAATTGAGATATTGGCCAGGGCTGATTTTTTATCTGAAAGCTTGATGGGGAAAAGATCCATTTTCAGGATCTTGTGGTTGTCTGCAAAACTCATTACTTTGAAGGCTACTGGACCTCAGTGCCTAGCCAGATGCTGCTCTCAGTTCCTTACCGTAAAACTTCTCCAACAGGACAGCTGGCTTCATCAAAGCTCACAAATGAAGAAGAATGCAGAGTCTATAGCAAGATAGGATCATGATCTTATGTAGCCTCATCAGGGTAGTGGCATCCCATCATTTTTGTCATATTTTATTGGCTAGAAGAAGGTCCCAAGTCTCAGCCACACTCAACAGGGAGGTCATTACAAACAAGTAGAATGCTAGAGAATGGAGGTTGCTGGGGGCTACTTAGTTGTCCACCCCAGGGAAGAAGAGGGGTTTCAGACATCTATTTTTTTCCTTCTAGTAATTATGTCTAGATTTCCTTTGAGGTATAGCCTCTATCACCATTCCTAAAGTATCTAGAAGTCCCAGAGATGGACATGCAGTCCAACCAGCCAATTAGCATATCACATATCTGGATTCATGGTGATTGGTTTAGAGATGGCCACATGATCTGACAAGAACCAATGAGAAACAATGAAATTTTCTTGGGATTCCTAGGAGATTATGATCCATTTTTCACACTGACCTAAAATAAACAAAACAAAGCAAACAGAGAGGACCCAGAGGCTGCAGCCGTGGCCTGCATCTGCTTTGATGTGAAGCCCAAGACTGAAGATATAGCAAGAGGAGAACCAAGAGTCTTGATGCTATTATTGAACAAGTCCTGACTCCTGCTTGATCTCTAGTGAATTATTCCTAATGTGTTCAACCCAGTTTGGGTCAAGTTTCCTGTGATCTGTACCTGGAACTTACACAAAGGAAGAAATTAATATTTATTTGACATACTTAGGACTATGAACATCACATATCTCTTCTAAAGGTAATTTTTGCATCCTCCAAAATTGAATTTAAATTCTTTTTTTATTTTAAAGAGGATAAAACAGAATAAAATCAACCAAAACAAACCAGTGTAAGACTTCAGGAAGAAGACAGGACTTCAAAACATTACAAAATCAACAGTGGTTACCATAATGCCTTTTGACATCTTCAAAATAGTTGCAGATAACTTCGGACATAGTAAAAATTAATCAGAACAGAATAGAATAGAAATAATAAAAACAAGATAATGACTGCAATAAAGGACTTCAAAACAAGCCAATAGTAAATCCAAAGTTGCTACCATCTTGCTATCTTTGAAATAGCTGCTCCTGCCATCAGATTTGAAATAATCAGACAAAACCAAAAAGAATAAAACCCAACCCAACAAAACAATGGAAACAATTTAGGACTTCCAAAACAAGACCATAGGGAGTCAACAATGAATGAAACCCTCAGAAGGAGATCCCTGCTAGATGTCACACTGCGTACCACTATCCTCTGAACCTGTAATCAGACCACTGGCCCTAGACCTTCAATCTTAGTGAAACATCAGAGCATCTCAGGCATCCAATTGCATTTCCCCTCCATAGCCATCATCACAGCCTGTGTTTCTCCAGATAACCCAGTCGCTTATAGTGGGGTGGGGGGAGGGGCTGGGGGACGGTACTTCTTGTTTGCCAGCCCATGTGCTGGAAGGGGCTGGAATCTGGCTATTCCAGTCCAGTGGGGTCCACACATGGCGCTGGTTCCCAGAATGGGTTTGCTCACTGATGTGTCCTTTGTTCTCTCTACCCCCACAATGAGTCCACAAATGGCCTCAACATTGAATTTAGAGTTAAATTATTTTACTTTGTGTGGAAGATTCAACTTATTTAACCTGCAGATAATTTTCCTAAAGCAAAGGATATAAGACTTGGGATATTTTATCAAGCCTTCCTTCAGGCATGGCATTGCTTCCTTAATTAGCACTTTCATTCCACGTTTAACTTTGTTGTATTTTTAGTGCAAAGGCCTCAAGATACTAGAATTTTAGCCATCTACATATCCCACATGGAAGTTTATAGCTTCTCATAGAGCAGATTTCTAGCTGGTCAACTTGAAAAAATTGAATGAGTTATATTACAACATAATGCCTTTATGATGTAAGCCATGTGCTCTATAGATTTTAAAATCACCTTATCCACTTTATTATAGAAATGAAGGGGCATATGTTCATATTTCAATTTACTAAAATCCAAGCCAGTCTTTTGTTACCTGTGTGCTACGCTAGCTGGAAAGTTGGATGTGTGAACAGGCTATGTGGGAACATACCAAATGGTTGAGCTTGAAACTATTAGGAAGAAGCAGATGGACATGTAGTTTAATAAGCCACCAATATTTCTTTTCTTTCTTTCTTTCTTTCTTTCTTTCTTTCTTTCTTTCTTTCTTTCTTTCTTTCTTTTTTCTTTCTTTCTCTCTTTCATTTCTCTCTCTCTCTTTCTCTTTCTTTCTTTCTTTCTCTCTCTCTCTCTCTTTCTTTCTTACTTACTCTTTCTTTCTTTCTTTTTTCTTTGAGGCAGGGTCTCATCATGCAGTTCAGGCTGGCATTGAACTCACTTTGTAGTCCAGGCTGGCCTCAAATTCACAATGATCCTCCTGCCTCGGCCTCCCGAGTGCTGGAATTACAGGTGCACGCCACCATGCCTGGCTCTAGCCACCAATATTTCATTTCTTTCTTCCTCTCCTCTCCTCCTCCTCTTCTTCTTTATCCCCCCTGCTGTCTGTCTGTCTGTCTGTCTTTCTTTCCTTCTCTCTTTTTCTCCCTCTCTCTCTTGGCCTTCAATTTGTGATCCTCTTGCCTCAGCTTCCCAGAGTGCTGGGATTACAAGCATGTGTCACCATGCCTGTTATTTATATGACACAATTCATACCTAAAATCTAATCTTTGAGCATAATTCACTTATTTTCAGTGAGAAGATGGGGATAATGGTTGTATTGCAATCATGAAAGGAACTGAAATGCAATTTAAAATATTAATGTTAGTTTTATGTAATACATGTGTACTGAGTACTGTGCTGAGTGCTCCGTGAAATAGTGCTAAGTAATTTTCATTGATGGTGCAAATATAGTACAGTAAGTGTCTTTGGCAAAGCCTGACAGTAATTTATTAATCGTTGGCTGAAGAATACACATGGTTATTGCTGAACAGTTGGTGGGACCACAAATTTTAGAAAGATCTAGAAATGTGGATGAAGACTCATTAGAGATAGGTTAGAGACAGAGGATGGACCACCACTCAGGGTTATGTCACTGAGTCAGAGAGACCAGCGTGAATCTCAGCACTGGCTTTGGTCTGGGTCCTCTGCACTGCCCTGCAGAGTGATTGGTCATGTTGGGTCCTTAGGGCCTCCCACTTATACTCATCATTTCAGCCACATCTTTCCCGTTCAGAGTCCTCACATTCTTCTACTTCTTTTTCCAGATTCCAAGTCCCAGACCCGCTCTAGTCCATTCCAAGGACAAGCAGCACCTTCTGCACCTACATGACTCCGCAGCCCTTGGGGACCTGGAAGCATAGTGTCTCTGGCCCATCTTCTTGGTTTCTTCCCTCAACTGTTTCTACTCTGTGGCTCAAGGGCCAGCTGGATGTGGACTTCCCTAGGAGGCTGCTAGTCTTATAGAGGGAAGTGGGGCCTAGGTCCAGTCTGCTTCAGGGCATCTTGGACTTACTTGAATCTTCTGCTATGCTGACTCGCATTCCCTTATTGGTTTTGGCACAAGAGTGGAAGGTGGATACAGGAACTTTAGCATCTCAACTGCAGTCTCTTTCTCCAGTCCTTCCTTCTAACACTGACTCTCTGGCTAGCAAGAAAAGAAACTAGGTCACCAAGAAACACTCAGAGGTGTTTGGGTAGGAGGTAGATGATGGCAGGAAGAGGTAGACAGATTGACTCAAAGTATCTCAAGCAGAACAGGCCCCCCATACGTGAGGATGCATTCCAAGATCCCAGTGGACACTGAAAGATGTGGATGGTTCTGAATCCTATATATCTTTTCCATCTTAACTAAATATTTATCACAAATGATAGCTGTAACTCTTAGAATTTGAAGTGATGGCCAAACTAGCACGGATATTTTTCTTTCTTTGAAACTTCACAGACTCATTCTTACCACAGGCCTTGGCAACTTGAGTGTAATTTTGTTTTTCTTCCTTACTAAGGCAAGAGCTTTCGCTTGTTCACAAAGGAAGCATATTGCAGCTTATCTTTGGTACAGCAATTTGCCAGCAGCATCACTCTTGGGCTTCGCAGTCTTTGCTAAGTAAAATAAAGGTGACTTGAAAACAAGCTCTGTGATCTTGCAACAGTTGCTCTGACAATCAGGAAGGAATACTAAGTGACTGACAGGTGGACATAGCATGAAGTGTGAATCTACCGCACAAGGTGATGATTCATGTCCCAGACAGGACACAGTAGAAAGGAGTGAGATTTCATGAATCACTTCTGGAATTTTCCATTTAGTATTTTTGGATCTTGGTTGGCCATTGGTAACTGAAATCCCAGAAAGGGGAACTACAGATAAAGGGACTACTTTATTCCAAGATGTCCTGCATGTGGCAGCTGGAAATAAGTTCTGAAGATCAAGAGAGGCTGTGGTTAAGGCTGCTGACTGTTGGTGGCTAAAAGAATGGGAATGGATGAGTTTAAGGACACACAAGGAAACAGGAGAGAGGAAGAGAGGTCAGAGGAAGAGCAGCTAACAGAAGTGGGAGGGAGCAGTAGAGAAGTAGGAGGTGAATAGAGGGACCTTGCCGTCTCAGGAATGAACCAGAGCCTCCATCACAAACAGATCCCAAAGAGCTTGAGGCCTCCTGGACAATTGACACACCCTCACATTGCAGTCCTTAAAAGTTCATTTTGTAACTTTGTTGTTGGTGTGGTGGTGATTTTCAGAAGGAAGGCAACATCAGCCTTAGATTTAAAGGCATCTTTGGTTCAGGAACAGTAAATCCTCCTGTGCTCTTCCTTTGTGACTATTTTAAGTTTCAACTTACACAACAGCACCAAGAGATACAGCCTAATCCTGGCATCTTGCATTTGCAAATAGAAAGGTCACCTGGGAGAACAAAATACATCTCCGGAATCTGGCAGCTTAGGGTGAGGAAGAAGAAGGTGCTGATGTAGTTGCTGAGAAGTAAAGTGGAAAACAGCTCCTGGAGATCTAGACAGCTGAGCGCATGCTGAAGGGGTGACCGCAGGATGAAATTGGAGGAGGGCAAACTTCTGAAGGACGTTAATCAAGGCAAAAGGAAAAGGAATACGAGCTGCTTCAGGGCACAGTGTGTGGGAAGCAACATGGTGCTGAGAAGCATTAGGAGAGATGCCCACAGCTCCCCTGACCGGCAGGGTCTCTGCTTCCAGCTCCTGAGGTGTGGGCAGTGTGGACAGACACTAGGATTATCAACCCCCATGTGACCCTGAACAGTCTATCCCTCCCTGAGGAGGCCAGGGGACTTCTGGATGCTTTTCTCCTTGGGTTGACTGTCAGGAAAAGACAAGGCTGGGAAGGAACCATGTAGGTGTTTCCCCTTCTGTTTGATCAGAGAGACTCTGAAGGTCATTGTCAAGGGAAGAAACACCTGCGGTGAGCAGGCCATGGGGCCTGGCTGTGAATGTGCTGCACATTTTCCTGTCAGCAGGCATCCGAGACTCCTCTCCCATCAGGGCTCCCCTGGCCTGAGCAGCCATCCACCTGCGAGGACTGGAACCCAGATCCCAGGCCTCCTGGTTCCTCAGTTGGTGCCTTTTTACCAGCCAGCACCCAACCGCATAACAATTTTTGTGCTTTTGTATTTTCATCTCTAAAAGGAGGATAGTAAAAATAGCACTCAAGTAGGGAACTATGATTGCACTGGAGAATAGACAAGGCAAAATCCTTGAAAACTGAGCATCCTGTCACCAAGCAATCACAACATGTTTTGAAGATTATGACCTAACTAAAATTACCCAGGTATTCTGCTCTGGAAGTGTTCAACAAACAGGCAGAATGTTTGTGAATAGAATAGTAAAAATTAACTTCAGGGAAAACCCCACTGAATCTTAAACACACTCGGGGCGGTGGCGGGGGGAGCCCTCAGAGTCATTCTCAGGTTTTGCCAAGGAATTCTACAGAATTCACTCCTGCGGAGATAGTAATAATTTACAGCATGATAACTTTTATGTTTTAAAAAATTAAAACCCTAAAATGTATTTTAATAAATGAGATACATAAGTTTTTTATGTTCTCAATTGTAGAAATTAATAGAAGGAAAAGACAGCTTGTGCCTAACTGGGGTCTGAAAAGCTTGTGACGTTGACATCCAGCTCACGTAGGCTCCTCACCCAGGACGAGATGCAACTGCTGCTATGAGTGTTGTCCATAGCTGGGTCAATATCAGACTGAAGTATGTGAAAAAAGATTCAAAAAGGAAAAAGTTAAAAAAAAACCAAACAAACCAAGTGAAGTTTAGCCACAAAAGTTGACTTCTTGCTCACCTCCCCTGTGGGCTCGGTGGGGCTCTCACCATGATTCCTAATTCAGGGATATGTACTGGAGAAGCATCCACCACCTTGAGTACTAACTGAGCTCCAAAAGAAGAACTAATGATGACTCTGGAGGCCTCCCATAGGCCACCAAAGTTTCTGGCTCGGTGTAGCATGTGTCACTTCTGCTTTCCACACACTGGCTGCAGCAAATCTCATGGCCCTCCCTCACCATCAGGAGGCGGGAGGTGCAGTCTCACCACGCGGCAGGAAGTAGGAAGCTGCAAGTGCCTACTGAACAGCATTAACGATGACCACAGTTGCCTGTACCGTGTACGTTTCTTCTTTTCACTTCTCAGGAGATTTCCAGCTTTGATTAGTTACCTATTTATACCCCATGCTGCCCATCCGTCCAGGCAAAACTGTTCCAGGGATGGAGTCTGAGGCCTTTAAACCAACAAAAATAATCTTGTCATGGTTGTGATTGGTCTGGGACAGGAGATACAAAGATGTACAAGGAGAGGTTTACAGAGGCTTCTGGGAAAGTTTCTCCTCATTTTTCCAGGGTATCTGCTAAGAGAAACTCCTCTCATGCCCTGGATATGAGAGAGAGAGGGTGGAAACTCAACTGTTCCTGGCAGCCATTTTCTCAGTGAGGGAAGAAACCAGTCACAAGGTGAAGGAGACACTATGGATTGCAGAGTGGGGTGATAGAAAAACCTGTTCCTTGATGAAATGATTGGCTGCTGGATCGGCCACCCTAAAGACTATCCATCTCTGGACCTCCAATTCTCCAAGTAAAAAATGACCTGTATCAGCCACTTTGAGCTGGGTATTTCATTACTTGCAACCCAAAGCATCCACTGTGGGATCCCTTCTTAACTAGTTTTTCTGTGACGTTCTTCTTGCTTGACTTGTAGCCTCTGTCCCCAACCTGGTCTCATTTTTCATACTTTACTGGCTGCCTTTTCTTCTTGTCACAGTTCCCTTGGAAATGGAATATGGATTTATTTCAAAGCCCAGTAGCTTCTTAGTTCCTTCTTTGCTTACCGACTTCCTGACCTCTAAACATGGTCCAATAAACTTTTACTGTCTCCCTGGTTTCGCTCACTGCTTGGTGTATTTCTGGTCTACTTTGACTGGCTGTCCCCATCCAGCGCTAGCAGGAAGACTGGTTTCTCGGGGATATTTTTGCTTTTGAAGTCAGGCCTTTTTTCTTGCTAAATTGTATCTTGCCTGCACACTGATTGAAACTAAAGCAGCCCACATAGTACAGTGCTATAAAATACAGAAGGTCAGTGAAACATACCCTCCGGTGTGTCGGATGTACACAGCTCCCTGAGTGTGAGCTTTCTGATTTAATGACTTGCTTGCTGTAGTCCTAACTTGGGGATGCACTGCTGAGGCCTTGGTAAGGTGATAGAAAGCTGTTACTGAAAAATCCCATCACATTCCTTACCTGAGCTTAAAGGTGACAGAAGAGCTAATTCCTATGTCATTTGCCATGCACAGCAAAAGGCAGATGTCCCCGCACTAATGTGGCAGGGGTGTGCTTTATAGATCTGTATTTTAATGGGCCTATGTTCGGTGCATTCAATAGGCAGGAAGTTAGCACATTTTGTATGTGCCTCCCGGCCTGGTTCATTTACCACCGTAAATGTAAGAAGCTATGCCAAGCTAACTTATCTCATATAGTTAGGGGAAGTCAGGGACAAGGTAAAGCTATGAGCAATCTAGGAAAAAGAGATATTTTTGGAACGGTGTGGGGGTAGAGAGAATGAAGGGGACATGTGGATTCTGAATTGGTGTTTTCTGAATTTTTAATTCTTCCTGAATCATACCATGGAAGACCTGGACCTTTTAGATTTACTGTCCTTGTATGTGACAAGGGTGATTCCAGAGAAGTTCCTGGCAGGTTTTTTGAAAATGTGCTGAGACTGACAGTTGCTTTGGAGAATAAAAAGACAGTGTGTGTCTGCGTATTTTTCTTTCTCCTTTTCCTTTAGCTCATTTTATTAAGTCATGCAAAGCTTCGCTAATACAATTGAGGCTTACAAATTGTTAGAAGAATCGCTGTCTTAATGAACATCATTTAAAGAACAGAGGAGGAAAAAAAAAGTGGCAAGGGATGGGAAGAGGGAACAGAAGGCTGCTGTCTTCCTGGTTTGGCTTCCTGTCGTCCAGAAGGCTGACTTTCCGGCAGTGGGAAGGAGGATGGGTCAAATTATGGTAATTAGGACCTTATGTGGCAGCTCACGATTTGCATTTCCTTCATTTTATTGTATCCCTTCATGTTTGCTGGAAGACTAAATAACACTTCTATGTTCCTACCCAAAGATTATTCTTGGGATTCAGAAGAGGAATGGCCATTGGACTGCCTGTCTGCCTTGGTTTTCAAGTGGGATGAAAGCAGGTGGCTTGGCAGAATAGGTGACTTATTTCAGGGGACTTTAGAGGCTTTAGGAAGAAATCATAAGATTTTAAGAATTTTCCCGAGGATCTGTCACATAGGACCTAACTACCCGTTTTGTACAGTGGATTAACAAAATTGTTCTCTCTTTTGCCTCCTCCTTACCATGTCTCACTTTCGGAGACTCAGGCTGTAGAAAAAGCACACAGGGAGACAAGTACAGTTCATTTTCATACCCACTGGCGGTCACAGTGATTCCCCACAACACTCCACCAATAACCTGCATGCCAGGCTCTGGTCTTATCCATGGTGAGATATGACTGGCAATTTCTCTTCGATGATAGAGATGCTGATTCTCCTTACCTGCCAATCAGCCATTGTGTAGGTCACCTTTAAATTCACTTCATATAAAACAAAGAGGAGAAAGAACTGCTTGCAGCACAAGACTATGGGATTGGTTGAAAGTTCTTAAAAAAAAGCCTGTTTTAACAGAACCATAATTCCCAGCAGCTATTTTTGAGAAGAAGTGATTAAAGGAACATTGGCTCCCGAATTTAATGTAATCACACACATCGCTAGCTGTGATGAACATCTGCTTTAAAAACGGGGACCCACACTGACAGCCACCTTAATTCTACTTCTTTGCTATCAACACGAACCCTGTGGCCCCAATTATGCTACATTGTTCCCTGTGTGGCAAATTTACATAGCCTTCAGTTCACTGCTTTCTTGAAGGCCCGTGGCAACTTTGCCCATGTTCTGCTTGTTATTTAAGTCAGTAGTAGCAGGAATACCAGTGCTATTCATCATGTGCCAATGATAATGATACTAAGAAGCTTCAGGGCTGGGGTCATCTGGTCTACCCTCTCATTCTGTATAAGAAATTAGCACCTATGTGACCTCCCCAGGTTCTTTTGGCTATTTAAAGCAGATTTGGAGAGAAGACACAAAGGCTTTTTAATGTATATGTTTTATTGAAGTTTATTTTGTATTAAGCTTCAGCAGTGTAGGTAGAAAAATGAAGATCATACGTGTAAGCTCACTGAATTCACAAAGGTGAACCTGTCTTGCCAGCTTCCAAGGTCTCTTTATGCTTCCTTTCCCTTCACACCAAGCCCCCATAAGAGCGATCTCACATTGCCTTCTAACACTCTAATTTTGCCTGTGTTTATTTATTTAACTTTATTAAATAAATTTATTTAATTTATTTAGAATTTATTTATTAAAATAAAAGACTTTATTTAAAGGTCTTTAAATTAGTGCTCTTTTTACCACCATAATTTCTCTGGACTTCACATTCTCCTAAGGGAGAACACAGAGTTAAGCAGTTAAAAAAAAAAAAAAAAAGAAAATCAAATTGAATCTTGAAGTCATATTTCCATCATATTCAAGTTGGCAGCTCTGTCATCTTCCACAGTTATGCACAGGGCCACTCTAAGTGCAAGTTAAGCTGCTAAAAAAATAAAAAATGCAAAATAAACAACCTAAAACAAACTAAACTCAGCTCCTGTCTAGTCAGTGGTGAGCACAGGTCTACCTAGTTACTGTTTGGTCATTCTGATGACAGTTGTAATTGTACAAATGTGAGATGGAATCATTCTTTAGAAAAATTTATTACCTTTTTGTAGCTGCTATTGATTTTCACCCTGACATATTACTGTTCTTGACAATATTGCTTTTTCATCACTGACATCTTAGTAGACCCAAAGACAGAAATATCACTGGATTGCTTTCAAAAATTTTCCACAACAAATGGCCTGCTGTCTATATCTCCTTCTCTACTATGCAATGCTAGCTCTTTGGTTTGTTTGCTTTCATATGTTTGTTTCAATATGTTTGCTTCATATTATAAACATTTCTCCCCTCTCCTACATTTCCCTACCCATTTCCCAAGGAGCTAATATAAGCCTGCCTACTTTATTTTCCACCCCGTTGGACAGTGGTTCTGACTGCATCTTATACATGCCAGCAAATAGCAGGATCAGACCCAGACCAATGGTCAGCTCACAAAATTTCTGTGTGAGCCTTATCTTTTGGTCACACGTCTGTCTGCATAGTCACATATTTCCTTATGCAGGTTTCCTCCACTTAGGCATTTATTTACTTAAAGTGTAGCGTTTTTATTTTAAAAGAAGTGATATGGAGCGTCAATTTATACCACAGAGTTTCCAGCCTCCTTCCTGGGCTGCACACATAATGGCTGACGGCTTCTCACACACACTGCACTCATTGCCATATCCTGGGTTATGCACAGTTACCTTCATCTTGGTATAATTTCCCCTCCTACACACTCAAGAATGTATATCAGAATGTGAGAGTAATATTATGTAGGTAACCTTGAGTTCCTCATAACATTAAAAAGAAAGAAAGTACTTTTCAATTTCACTATTCCAACATAAGTAGTTTAAATCATTATTTAAATTATTTGTTATATACTTCATCGCTGATACCCACAAACCTGGTGTGGGCCACAGGGAGGTAGAGACTCTAAACAGTAGCAGCTTAATTTTAGTTGTTTTTTTTTGAATGAGAGCTACAGCTACTTAAAACTGCAGGTTTTCTAGTGATCTTCTAGTTATACCAAACCAAATTTTTTTAATGCACTAAAAGATACGTGGCTGCAAGATTGGGAGTACAGCTGTTCAAATCCTTTTGGCATCAGAGGAACACCTCATTTTTCTCCTCTACTAGTTACTGCACATGGGAAAAAAGAACAGACTCTCCCATGTTTAGTAAATGAAGGGGTAGAGTTAGTGGCCAAAACGAGTAAAAGAACAAAGTTCCTGGGAGACTCTCTGAGGGCACTTTATAGAGCCATGTACTTTCTTAGCCCAGGGCAGCAGAATTTGAGCCTCGATGAAATATAAGAGCCAGCAGTGAGAAAGCCCTTTAGTCATGGATAATACCATGTCAGAATGAATTAAAATAAGTAGCCGTGATGGAGGTAATTAATTTGTCTATACTAGAGTTTGGACTCACAGAGAATTCTAGCAGTTAGAGAGAGAGAGAGAGAGAGAGAGAGAGAGAGAGAGAGAGAGAGAGAGAGAGAGAGGTTATAGCTGCTAGGCCAGAAGCTGGCCAGAAAGGGATGTGTGCTTAGAATGTTTATTTTTATTTTTACAGGCCACCAGCATTCTCACCAATGAGGAGGTGGGAGGCACATGGCTCGTCCCATTTTCTTCTCAGCACATCTTCCTGAGTGTCTATTGGTTGATTGTGGGCAGCGCTCAGGGCCTTTAGGGAGTGAGGGAGAGAATAAAAAGGTGGTGGAAAGAGAGCGGGGATGGCACCAAGGGAACGAATCTGCACCTTTGCCTTTGAATGGGAATGTGATGCTTTTCTTCCGCCACTGGCATTGAAGTTTTGCTCCTTCAGACTTCTCAAAGATCCAGAGTCTCTTTTGAACCCATAGAGAGTTTGAGAATAGGCAAGTCATCCTGGTGGGCACACAGGTTCCTGAGAGCATAACAGCTCAAGAAAGAAAAGCCTAAAGTCATCCTGCAGATGCACTAAAGCTCTCTGAAGAGGTGACTGTTAGATCCAGGAGTCCCAGTTTGATAGGCCAGGTGAATCAAGACAGTTATCTTTTCCCCCCTCAGAACTGGAAATTGGACCCAGGGCCTTTGCGCTGAACTACATCCTCGGCCCTTCTTACTGTTTTAAACTTTGAAACAGGATCTTGTTACATTTATGAATTGTGGAGGCTGAGCTCAAACTTCTGACCCTTAACCTCTCACAGTGTCGACATTACTGGTGTGAACCACCATACCTTATGACACAGTCACCCTGGGATCTAAGAATACATGAGCCCTGCATTGCTGGGGGAATGTGGTTTGTAAATTGGAATTTATCGTTTTATATTGGTGGACATGGCAATAGTCCAAAGAAGTAGAGCATCCCAGGGAGGGTAAGGCAACTGGCAGTTCCAGCCACTCTTCCAAAGATTCAGAGAAATGAAGGGGTGGGAAGACCCCTGAATTGCTGAGATCAGATGGTTAGAAGCTAAAAATATCAAGGGACCTGCAATGTTAAAAAAGAATCAGCTGGTAGGGGAGTAATACTCTCAGCCCAAGCATGCCAGGAACTCTTTCTCTATACTTAACTCCATGATTAATTAAACTCTTTTTAATTATGCCAGAATTAACTCTGTCAATAGAAATGTTGCCCACAGGCTTGGTTCCCAGCCTTCTGAATCTTTCTTTGTACTTTTGTGTTTGTTTTGTGGGCAATGAGAAAGTTTCCATGAAGTCTGGGCCAATGTCAAAGTCTCCCAGGATGGAGCACATAATGGTGACTTCTCAGTAATGGGCGAGAAATTGCCTAAGAAAAACAGTTCTGACCAATAAAAAGCATGAAGGAAAAGGAAGCAGATTATAGAAATAATAATAGAATATTCACAATAAGAAAACATAAAATGTGTACATGTTCCAGAAAGTTCAAAGTATTCTAGTCATCATTTTTATTATGGTAATGTATTGGTTACTTTTCTGTCATTGCTGTCACAAATACCTGACACCCAAAATGAGGGAAAAAAAGGTTTATTTAGTTCACTGTTTGTGGAAGTTTCAGTCCATAATCAGCTGGCTTCAAGGCAGGGTGGCATGGTGCTGGGGCAACACTTCAAGGTAACAGCCAATAAAAGCAGCTGTAACAAGACAGGGGCAAGAGCAGGCCTCTTTTCCTCCCTTATACTGTAAGCAGGCTACCCCTATCCAGGGCGAGGGTAACACTCACATCACCTCTGTGCCCTCCTCTAGCAACTGGCTGAGGATATTTACAAAGTAAGGATCCTGGCTCCCTGGTGAGTTTCTTAGTAAAACTTCTAAACTTTCCAAGTTGACACAGTGTATCAACCATAACAGGTAAAAAACATGAAGAAAAACAAAATGATTTAATAATATAAACATGTGCTTAAGGAATATGTTAAAGGTACAAAAATAAATTGCCTGTGCTTATTCTGTCTTGCTTGATTCCCTTTTTGGAACCTAGGAAGTAAAAAGGTATATAATACATGTATGTTCATTTATAGTTAGGAACATGGAACTTGAAAATGTTACATGGTTTGTCCAAAGTTGCAAAAGACAAGAAACCTGATCCTCTAGCAACTGGTCAGGTATAAATTTCAGTGTCCTAGGGTGTTCAGTTTTCTTCTATTAAACGTGTTTCAGGAGGGGAGATACTTAAAGATGGGCTTTGGCATTCTGGTAAAACTCAAAGAAAAATTAAAATTCCTGTGGCCTGCCACAGGTCCTAGGTTTGCAAAGGAAGACAGGATATAATGCTTCTTGGAGGTGGTTTATCATGGGGTGGCAGGGATGGGGAAGGGGCAGAGAGAGGGAGGGATAGAGAGAGAGACTGGAGACACTTAAGCAGTGCTGGTTGGTCACTGGTTGTCCTTTCCACTTCAGAAGGGTAAGCTGTGACAGGAACTGACTCCCACCCTGTTTAGTCCTTCTCAGTTCCTCTGTGCTTTCCATAGGGTGACTATCTTGCAGTGATGTGTGTTTTGGAGGGTTTTTTTTTTTTGGTACTAGGAATCGAACTCAGAATCTTGCACTTGCCAGGCAAGCGTTGTGCTGCTAAGCTATGTCCCTGACCCTGTGTTTTGAAGTTTAAAGGCTTTATTATTTATTTATTTTTGTACCAGGGATTGAACTCATGATCTCATGCTTTCCAGGCAGGCACTTGTGCTGCTGAGCTAAATTCCTGGCAGGTTTTATTTATTTAGAGAAAACAGTTTATAAATGTGAGAAGGGTACTCAACCAAGAAGTAGCAATTACTTTCAACATTAGTGGAAAGAAAAGCTTGCTGTGCTGGATTTAGAGAATAGTAGTGTCTTCCTAAGGAGGTTTTCAAGCATAATCTCAGCTGCCCACAATGTGTGCTTAGCTTACTGAATTTAGGCCATAAACCCCGCATCAATGGAGATTGCTGAGGAGTAAAAGGAGGAATGGATGAAAGTGCAGAGAAGGACTGAGGAAGTGGCCAATGGGATGGGAATGATCCTCCCTCTAATACTCTTGACAAACACCCTTGCTGACCACGTGCAATGGCCATGTGCTCCCCTGGTCGCTGCAGCATCTCCCAGCCCTTCAAGGGGAAGTGGGGAGACGACAGCTTCATCCCCATTGAAAAGAAGGTCATGGTACTGACCAGGCTTGGTCACGAAGTGAGCATGAACTCCAGACTCACATTATCCTCTCACACATGAAATTTGAGCATGAATTGGCCACTGTATACTTTCTCTAGGATGCGAGAGAAAAAGTACCAGAAAAAGGCTCGCATGGTCCCATTGGATGAGGCCCAACGATAGGGTGAGAAGATAAGGCATGAAACAGTGTGTGAAGAGAATGAGCTCAGTCAGCGGGGAGTCAGTCTGAGGCCGCAGGAGGCTGGCGGGATTCGGGGCACTACATTGCTGACGCCTTCTGGAGCACAGCTGGAACAGCCCAGACACACATGTGCCGAGCTCTCCCCAGTCCCGTGCAGGTGATTCTGCTCTGCTTCTCAGGCTACCAATTAGATCTACACTGCACATCAGAAAGTATAAGAAGAGAACAAGGAACTCTTCTGAGAATACTTTCCCTAAGGGGTGTGCGTTTCTCCCCGTGTGGGAGCAGAAAGAAATGCATTTTATCTTCCCATGGTACTACATGCAACTTGTAGAAGCTCACTCTGGAGAGGTTGCATTCACAGGGCTGGAAGTCAGGGAGAATGAATTCAAGGAAGGTAACTGCTGTAGCCTGTTTGTACCCCGCCACTCCCAACTCGTTTGTTGAAATTCTAACCCTCAAGGAGAGGATACTGGGAGATGGAGACTGGGATTATAAGGTCCCGAGAATAGAGACCTTGTGCGTGGAGTAATGTTTTTATGACTCCAGCGAGCCCCCGACCCCTCATGCCAATAAAGATGCAATGAGGTGATGTCGCCTACAAATCAGGAATTGATCCTCACTGACACTGACTGTGTCAGGGCTTAATCTTGAGCTGCCCAGTCTCCAGAACCGTGGGAGATCAGTTCCTGTTGTCTGTAAGCCACTGAGGCTATAATATTCTGTTATAGCAGCCTGAACTGAGACAGTAACCATCCCAAATTGTCATCCATTCTACGACCCAGGACACTGACTGTGTTGCAGACTAGCGAACAGGAGTCTCCAACCTCACACCTGCTGCCCCCACAAGTCACCCTGATGACACCAAAAGTAATAGCAAGCTGTTCCTATACCCGAGGGCAGAGAGCGAAGGCTGGAAGACTCTGGTCTTCAGGGACGGGGCTGAGCTCTTCTAAGAGATTCCAAGCGTGATGCTGAAAACAGTTCCTTTTAGAAGTGGATGAGTCTCTGCAGCAATGGCAGGAATGAAATTGTTTAAAAAGAACAAAACATGAAGGTAAGTGGCTTGCAATATTGAAGACATGACATGATAACTTCAGGTTGTATATAAGCCTAGTTATACACAGGGAATTTTCTAAAACTGTCTTGTCTTTAGCCATTAGGGGAATGCAAATCAAAACTATAGGGAGAGTCCATCTCACCATTGTCAGAATGGCTGTCATCAAGAATATAAGAACAGTAAGTACTTAAAAAGATGTGGGGGAAAAGGAACTTTTTACACTGCTGGTGGGAATGTAAATTAGTGCAGCTTACATGGAAATCAGTATGAGGGTTCCTCAAAAAATAAATCCTAAAAATAGAGCTACTATTTGACCCATCTTTAATCCACTCCTTGGTAAACATCCAAAAGAATTAAAGTCAGCATACTATGAAGATACCTGCATAGCCATGTTTATTGTAGCATAATTCACAATAGCTAAGATATGGAACTGGCCTAGGTTCTCATCAACACCTGAATGGATAAAGAAAATGTGGTATATATATACACAATGGAGTATTATTCAGCCATGAAGAGAAACAAAATTTTGTCATTTGCAGGAAAATTAATGGAACTGGAGCACATGATATTGAACCAAATAAGCCAGACTCACAAAGACAAATACCACATATTCTCCTAGTATGTGGAATCTAAAAAAGATATTATTAGGCAAGTGGAAGGGAATAAAAGGGAGGGAGGGTAATATGGAGATGGCTATGAGCAAAGCATATTATACTCATTGAAACCCAACGTATTGTAAAATTAATAGGCACTGATTGTGAAAAAAAAAGCTTAGATGATTTACTCTGAAAACCAAAGCAGCTGTTCTTTAATCTCATTGTATCAAAGGAAATAGATATGTAGGCTATTTTGCAAAAAAGCAGGCTTGTTGGTTCAGAACAATGTTGGGCTTTTAGTAAACAATAACTTTGTTTCTTTAAAAGCCTTTTTCTAATAATACAGATGCATTCATATGACCTGGGTGATTAGACTTAATTATGTAATTAGAAAAAAATGAGCAGATTTAGATTGTACTAACCCTATGTATCAACATTACTTGTTATAGAAATCTTTTCTTCAAGTTTTATATGAAATATATGTAGAGCTCTGGTTCCGATTCAGCTCATTGAACCAACATTATTCATCTTAACATGTCTAAGGTATTTCTCCATCCATTTTAGTCCTTGCTCTGAGGAATTCTACAGGGTCATTAGAGATGTGAATGGAGTTGGTTGACCAGAAGGCATGCCTAGGGAGTAGACTGAGAAGGCTCATTTGAAGAGCCTGATGGGGAAACTGGCTCTGAAGGCAGGTTCATCAAAGCAGGGAAAGGCCATCCTAGCTGCAATCGGTTCAAACTGTGTGAATGCAAGCACCCTGAAATCACAGAAAGGGCACTAAAATTGAACATGATGTAATGGAGACCCTGAAATCAGTGTTCACTTGTTTTTTAATTTCTGAAGGTAATATATGACTGATAGATTTCATTACTGAGTATTTTTAAAATATAAAAGAAAAAAGTATTTCATATGACAAAAGCTAGTATAACCTAAGTTAAAAGACAAGCCACTGAGACAATGGCTAGAAAAATATGCAAGGAAGAGTTAATAGCCTGAAAGCCAGTGAATTCTTAAAACAACTAGTAAGAAAATACTCAATGATCTCATGGAATCTTAGGCAATGGACATAAACAGGCAATTTACCCAATAAAAACCCACTAACAAACATATCAACAGTTTCTCAGCTTTCTTACTGATTAAACTGGTACAAATAAGGATGATGCCACGCTAATACACAGCACTGATTTGTGGTGAAATCAGCAAAGGTTATCAGAAGTTTGTAGATTCGTTGACTTACCAATTTTATTTCTAGGGATTATAAAAAGTGATTTATAAGAATGTTCATCAAATTATTTCTGATATTAAAGTTGGACACAATTTCCACATGTGGAAAACCAGTTACATAAATTAATATATAAACATACATTTTAATAAAACCATATGTGGAAGCAGAGCAAATGGCAGGCCAACTACAGATGCTTTGACAGCTCTGGCTCTTGACCATTAGACTAGCCTGATACAATTGCTTACAATATTTATAAACACTTCCGGTTAAAGCCTCCTTTCCCCACCCTTTCATCTTTTCTTGAGGGCAGCTGGGTTTTATATGAACGTTTCAGTCTAACTAGTAGCTAAGCTGCTGAGAAGGGAAAATCATCAAGATGAACTTGTCACACTATCCGGCTCCTTGGTAATTCCCCCCCACCCCCCCACTCTTGAGGGATTTAGGTGTTTCCAGGAAGAGAAAGTTGGGAATGGTGGAGAGTCTGTCTGTGCAGAGGTTTGAGAAGGGCACAGTACTCATGAGGTACAGAATGGTAATGAGGGAAATGTACCTTCCTCAGAGGGGAAGGACTGGAAGAAGTGGTGGAAGCCATAGCATAGGGGCTTCACCCCCATGTCCGTGGAATAGACTCTGTAGGGTGTGAGACCCCACTGCGGGGCTGGTAGCCTAACGTAGCTGCAGGATGGGACTTGTCCTTGAGAAGGAATGTTCCTGCAGGAGTGTGGGAGAATGAACTTCTTGGAGGTGAGGCAAAGAGCAAGCTGCTGAGGTTGTCCAGTTGAGCATGACGAGCCCTGGGGGACGTAGAGAAGTGATCAGATTCTCGAGACATTTCTTGGTTAAGGTCAACAGGGTTCGGAGAAGCAGTCAGAGCAGGGATGGAAAAATACTGAGGACGATATAAACCAAGATCAAGAGGAGATGCTTTTTAATTGCCCATAGGACAAGTTAAAGAAGTTTTGCACATGTTGAATTTGAGGAGCTTCTAGGACAGGCAGACGGAGGTGCTTGGAAAGTAGTTGGAAGGATTGTTCTGCAGCTTGCATTGGGTAGGGGCTAGACACCCAGGAATTCATTTACTTAGCAGATAATCAGCCCCTATTTAGACATGGGGTAGAGCAGTGGATAATAGTCATTTGCAGGTAAACGGCTCGCAAAGCTGGAGAAGTGGCTAAAATCCTTAGGAGTACAAGAGCAAGAAGAGAGGAAGGCCAGGGATGGAACCCCAAGAAACCTCCACACCCTGAGGGCAGGTGGGAGAGGAGATGGGAGGAAGGGGGGCTGAGGAGGGTGCCCAGAGAGGCAGGAGAACATGTTAGTAGAGGGGAAAAGAGAAAGAGCATCAGGTCTACATTTTTTTAAATAAAAAATTTTGAATTGTGATTTAAAAAAAACTCATGCAGCCCAAAATGTACCTTACAAACTTTTTTAGTAGTGTTGGGTATATTCATGTTGTTGTACAAAGGATTTCCAGGAGTTTTTCAATCTTATAAAACTGAAACTCTATATCCATTAAACAACAACTCCCTTCCCTCACTCCGCCCTTGGAAGTCATCATTCTACTTTTTCCTTCTATGGGTTTGGCAACTTTGGATTCCTCATGTAAGGAGGACCATGCAATATTTGTCTTCTTGTGACTGGCTTATTTCATGGAGTACAGTATTCTCAAAGTCCATACATGTTGGAGCACATGACACTTTTTCGTTTATAAAAATCGGAATAATACTCTATTGCATATGTATGCTCCATTTGGCTTATCCATTCCTCTGTGAATTGATATTTGGGTTGCTTTTACTTCTTGGCTATTGTGAATAATGTTAGAGAACATCAGCATCAAATCCTGCTTAGAATTCTTTTGAATGTGCACTAAGAAACAGGATCATGGAACCATGTGGTAATTTCATTTTTAATTTTTTATGGAACTACCATAGTGTTTTTCACACATGGCTCAGTTTTTGATGTCACCAATTCTGTCTCAGAAGAATAGAAAGGGTGTCTTTTTCTGCATATTAGATACAGAGTGTGTTTGTCAGAATGCCTGCAGTATCTCATTAAAGTATCCAAACAACATTTTGAAGAGGTATTATTACTATGTTTGCAGCTGAGGTCCAGAAATACTAAGCAGGCCACACCAAAACTATCATCTGGAACTTCATACCTCTCCTGATTTTCAGATGTAGCCTAACTACCTCAGTCTCTCCTGACTTTTATATTTCTATTTGAAAAAGGGTCATTTTCCTCAAGACATTCCTGAAATGTTCTTCATAATTTGGAGAGAACAGTACTTAAAAGGATAGAGTCAGTAATTACATCATCACTCTTTGAGAATTCCAGCCTAAACAGTCGTGTCTCTCTAAGCAGAAAATAGAAGCAGTCCATTGCTACACACCACCAGCAGGACCCTAGGTTAGCACTACATTGAGCTTCTCATCTTAAGTTTGGTGTCTGTATTGTACCCAGTTGATGTTATTGTGCAGAATTAATGAATAGTTTGCAAACTAGCATCCCTTCTATGAAAGCTGATGGACATCCTAATTATACCTTATTTAGATTTCACAGTTGCATGGCCAAGATTCTTCTTTTCCACCAAATTTCTAAAGGCTCAGTGGCACTTTAGGAATTCAAGTAAATGTAATGTACTAAAAAGCAAGCAACTGGCCATGTAAAAATGTGGAGTTGATCATCTTGGTTTAGATGACTTCAGGGGTAGAGCCAAGTAGTTCTCTAGGCAAACTAAACCCTCTATCTTTTAATTAATATTATTGCTACACTTTTGCTATACATAATAATCATATTCTTCACAGGGAATTTACCTGTACCTAATATATCTTGATTCTCCTTTTTTCCCTGTTCCCCATCCTCCTTTCAACCTTTTCCTCCCTCACATTTACAAAAGCTCTGTTTCCATTTTTTTCTCTTCTTTTTTTTCTTTTACCTTCCTTCCTTTCCCCCTCTCATTTCCTTTGGTCCAATCCTCTTTTACAGTTAGGTATCTTGTACTTACTCAGTACTTACTTGTTTCCATTACATGAAGGTAAGTAAAATGAATTAAATATTAAATAAAAAAACAAAAACCTTTGAAGCTTGGTCACACTTGCTGATTATAAATACCCTCAGAGTACTAAATAACTGGTCTTTGGTATCTGTGGTCTACTTGTGTATGAGAGTGGGATGCATTCTTTGGGTTTGGATCTGACTTCGCAGCTTCTTACTGAGCTACTACTGTGATTTGTATTATGTAGATGCCAGGCTCACTGCATTAACCGAGATAGAGCCCCTGTTTGTTGGAGCTGAGAGAGAGAGAGAGAGAGCACACAAATAGACAATTTTACTGTCTTGCACCTATGATAAAGTCTGTGATCAGGCAAAGGATGGAGGACTGTGGAAACACACGAGAGCGATCCGTATCTCTTGTTCGATGAAGAGTTAGATTTGACTGTTGGAAGACAAAGTAGGTAAAAATCTCGAAGATATAGGGGTAGGTAGAGAATTCATGAACAAGAATTAAACTGCATGGAAAATACTTCCCAGAATCAATAACTGGGACCATATCTTATTAAAGAGTTTCTGCATGTCAAAAGAGATTTCCTGCAGAGTGAAAAGAAAACCCATAAATTGGGAAAAAATCTTAATGGACTGTCCCTGAGACAAAGGACTTCTGTCTAGAACTCATAAAGAATT